>WOVY01010026.1:600000-751483 GCA_013436015.1 Rhipicephalus annulatus | reverse complement strand
ATTTTCTGTTTGGTTCTCCCACTGTGTGTTTTTCCCTTTTTAGCGTGAATATGGCAACAATACTGATGAGGAAGTGAAGCCTTTGGCGGGGAGGCTATGCCCATTATAAGACGTGATTAAAAAGAGCAAGTAGGTACAGACCAGTGTCGGATATCACCGTCTAAGTGGAAGGCTTCAAAGTTTCGCTTGCTTGGTGTTTAATCTTTTCACATGCCTTGACATCACACAGACACATACTGTAGCGTTTCACTTACATCAAAGCACTGCGACCACAGCCCTGGTCAAACAACATGACTTGTACGTAAACCACCACATGTAACAAAAGGTGGATCATCTTGCACATATTTACGGTATTCATTTGCGGGGTGACCACTAAGCTTAATAAACTTTTCTTGTACACTGTATGCTCATTTTTGGAGGATAATTAGATTTTGCAAGTTTTTACAGATGGCCAGTACATGTACTACTGGACTCGCTATAGAAAACCAGTCCTTTGCACAAAGGCAACAATATGTGTTCTCATACAGCATTACCTATCACTGTATTCCAGATTTACATATGTTGACATGGGCCACTTTGGAGGCGAAGGAGACAGTGGAATTTTTTTAAGGTCCCGTTTGCTGGATTGCTTCAACAGAAGACTGTTTGGAGTTCCTCCGCCATCAAATGTCGGAAGCATAGGACTTATACCCTATGTATTAGTAGGGGATGAAGCCTTTCCCCCTGAAGACTTTCATGATGCGACCCTACCCCCAGCGAGGCAAGTTTTGTTGTGCATTTGCAGCACAATTTCTTTCTTGATGCTGGACAATTATACAATTACAAAGAAAATTCTTATAGAAGATTCTACAAAAAAATTAATATAGAAATAGAGTTAACAGCTCATAGACACTACACAAGTTAAATGGGAGTAGTTAGACAATATCTGCACTACTGAGGCATATATTACTGTAAACTATGCGGAGAGATAGGAGTGTCAAAGGTAGCGTATACTTCGGAAGTGTGCAACTATGCATACCAAAGCAGACTGCAGGAGCTGAGTGTATTTGTCATGCCATTGAGTGGCTCTGCAGAAAGGCCTACATTTGCGGGGATTCTTGAATGGGCTGTATTAAGCAGATGTTGATGGTAGTGTAGTTGACATTGTCAGTGCTTTATTAAATTTTGGAAAACTGACTTGTGTTTAGCCATTTCAATGATATACGCAACATTTTGACCTTTAGCTAATACTTGTAACATATAAAAGAACCAATTCTGAGAAAGGGGCGGTGCAATGAATAATTTCGAAGGTAAAGCAAGCATGTTGTGGCAAAGCATCGTCCCAATGCTTTGCCAGTTGGTATGTTGCAGAGGTTCTCGAAAGTTCTCGTTTGTTTTGTAGGTGCTTGTATGACGTGTGTGCGAGAAAGCCAGCGAGAGCAGACGATAATCAGCATGACATGCTTCACAGCCTTGTGTAGCCATGTGACCAAGCTACACAGCCATGTCACATGCTAATTCGCGCCTAGAAACCAAAACCAAAAAAAAGGTCCACATAAAAAATGATATTAATCTATTTAGCGAGAATAAATTAACCTTGATGAGTAATCATGCTTGCTGGAGAGCAAACAAAGCGCAAGCCACAAAATGGTGCCAGCAATGCAGCCTTCTGCGTACTGCTTAACTGCTTGCAATATCGCAGCCAGAATATTACATTACAGGATGACACTATGTATAAAACTCATGGCCGAGTTTTTACATTCAGCGCTTGTGCTACGTACACATACACGGAAAGTTGTTTGCACAAACATAAAGCTTCTGCTTTGCACTCCAATACCTGCTGTAATGAGTAATGATACCTCATTATTTTTCGTTTGTTCTTACGTGCGTTTCTTTGCTTACTTAATTTTTCTTTAGAACTTCAGAAGCCCGGAGCAATCCTGCACAGCGTGCAGAGTACCTTCAGAGGGCGACCTTCAATTACAGGCTGAGCCGCGCACGCCGCCTCATTGAAAATGCATTCGGCATTATGTCAAGTCGGTGGCGGATTCTCCGCAGAGCCTTTAGGGCCTCAGAGACCACCACCGAAAACATCATCCGGGCATGTGTCGTGCTGCACAATTTCATGCTCCAGGAGTCGCCACATGCAAGGCTGACATATAATCCACCTGGCTATGTGGACCATGAGGACTGGCAGGGCAGCTGCATGGAAGGAGCTTGGAGGGACGGCGACGATGACCCCTCTATATTTAGGGAGCCCACTGCGTCTGGCTGTCACTCCGCTAGGTAAAATTTTGAACACCCTACCCTTTACCTTTTATACGTTTGGCATTATTATGTGCAATTCATTTTCTCAAAATAAGGTTTTTGCTGAAAGGCATCTTGCTGTCGCAGTCACACTCTTTCTTACATCTTAATTTTATAAAAGTACTGCCATTATTTTTGTAGAACTCGTGTTCTAATTTGCAAATGACAGTTCAGAGCAAATGTCAATAATTCTGTTCACTTTTATATTGTGTGCATCTACTTTGCAGAGTGGCGATAGATGTCCGGGAGAAGCTTGCCAAGTTCTTTATGAATGAAGGCCAAGTTCCGTGGCAAGAGCGCATCGTCACTCGGGCAGGTCAGCGGGTAAACTGAAGCCTGAGTAAAGGCAGATACCCTTTATATCACTTGTTCAAATTGTATTGTCAGTATATATTGTATTGTTCCTCCTTAAAAAGAACGGGACAGCGTTATAGCCTCAGTATGGAACTGGCATCCATCTTGATTTGCTTTATTCCCAACTTCATCCTTCTTTTCTTTCCTGCTCCGGCTCTCGCGCTTCTTCTTCTCCTGTCTCGGGGCTCGTACCACTTCACCTAGGGCTCATACCACTTCACTTTTTTCCGGTTTCTTGTAATTACCCCTACTGGGGTAATATTTGCAGACTTTTCCAATTGACGCATATTCAACCGATCCACGTTCACCAGTGTACCAGACAGTCTTCAAAATTCCATTCTGGGTGGCTGTCTTGGTCACAGAGTAAGGACCGCAAAATTTGGCACTGTCATCTCTTATTCCTTTCCTCACTAATACGAGGTCGGTGACTTGAATGTCTGGGATGTCTGCTCGATGCCTCTTGTCGAATTTTTTTTTTTTCATTCATTTTCGGTATCTCTCCTCCTGTGATTTTTCTTGCCTCTCCTCAATGATCTTGATGTTTTTTTAAGAGTCCCAACTCACGGTCTGCCTGCAAAATAGGGGTTTATACTGAAAAAACGCACTGTAGATTGCACCCAAAGCCACTTGTATAGGATCGATTATGATGTATCACGGCGGCTTCCAAAGAACATTTCCATCCACCAGGAAAACTATCGTACATCTTGATGTACTGTTTCACGTCCCGTATGGCACGTTCTGCCTGCCCATTCGCTGTGAGATGGTGTGGAGCACAGAACTTGATCGATATATTGTAATCCCGAGCCCATCTTGCTAGCTTTTTGCTCTTGAACGCAGGGCCCTTATCGCATACTATTGACCGCGTAGTCTTGAACATGCCTTTTTCGAGGAGGCCTATGACGCTATTTTCATCTTCTTTTCCTGCTTGTGCCACGACCATCCTCGTGTATTCATCTATGGCCAGAAGAAAAGCTTGCGTTTTATTGACTCCGCCTGTTTCTTATTTAGTTTGGCAAATCCAGGTGAACTACTTTGAAAGGTACGTTCGAGTGGCAAGGTAGTATCATAGCATCCGTGGGCTGTTTATACTTGACTTTGTGTACTTGACACACATGGCAGGAATGAACGTACTGACTGACATCTTTCTTCGTGTGAGGCCACCAATTTGTTGTAGGTGCATCGAAATCCGTTGTGTCCTCCAGATTCTGGGCTATCGTGGTAAAAACAAAGGACTCTGGAAACAAGTGTTGATGGGACTTCATAACAACTTTCAGTAAAAACTAGTTGTCCGGAGCCTTCCAACAGCTTCACTTCATTCATTTGTTCGAATTTTTCTGTGTTGCTTCGTACCATCAACCTTGACAGAGCATCTTCATCGGTTAAAAGTGGCCCTGATCGATGCAAGATTGTAAAGTCGAATTGCTGCAAGTAATTCACCCATCTAGCAATACGTCCTTTAGTTTGGCTCATATTCAAGAGATTAGTGAGGGCCTGGTGATCGGTGAACAAAGTGAACTTAGTACCTTCCAGGTACAAACGGAAGTACTCAGTGGCCTTCAGAAGGGCCAGGACTTCCTTTTTTGTAGTAGTGTAGTTAGTTCCAGATGGCTTAAACGTGTAACTGTAGTAACCTACTACAAGTCGCTTTTCTCGGCTGGATGCTTCAACATATTTTTGATACAACACTGCTCCAGTCCCATAATGTGAGGCGTCAGTGTTCAATTCAAAGGGTAAAGTGAAGTCTGGTAGGCATAGGATAGAGTCGGAAGAGATTCTGAGCACCAAGTCACGGTAGACTCTCTCACATTCGTCACTCCATTCAAAGGGAACGTCTTTATGTGTTAAACATGCGAGACATCTAGTTTTGACAGCAAAGTCCTTAATGAAAGTTCGGAAATGTCCTGCCCATCCCAAAAACACATGCAGTGAATAGACGTCATATGGTTTCTTCAACTGGGGGATCTTCTCAACGAACCCTTGTTTTGTGCTTTTGGTGTTCCCATCGAACCTCATTTAAGAAACACAACTTTTTGTTGAAAGAATGCACTCTTCCTAAAATTTACCTTGAGACGTGCCAAGCTCAAGGCGTTTCACACCTGAGACAGATGGTCCTGATGCTCAGCCTTTGTTTTGGAGATGACTATTGTGTCGTTTAGACAGAAAACACCAAGGAATAGCTTTAGCACGTCATTCATGGTCTTATGGAACCATGCTGGCGAGTTTTTCTCACCGAAAGGAAGCCAGTTACACTCGTAGAGATCGGATAGTGTGATAAAAGCTGTGCACATTTCTGTTTCTTCGGTTAGTGGGATCTGCCTTCCGAATGCGGTCAAAAGTTTCTTCTTCCACTGACTCCAAAAGCCACCACTGTCTTCCTGAATGCACATTTCATACCACTTGAGCACAACACCTCTCAAGTAAAAACGCATGTTAGTGATTTTATCATCATCAAAGAGCCACCTGTTTTTTTTTTTTTTTAGTGGCATATTCATAGAACTCAAGCAAACTTTCTGGATTTGAAGAGATACCGTCGAAGGCATCAGGCTCTACGAATTTAGGCTCCGGTTTCTCAGCATTCAGAGAGCTTATAAAGGATGTCATTATTTTGTTCTGTTGCATAATCTGTTCATGTTGCAGCTGAAGAGCCTTCAAAACGAGGCTCACCTCTTTCGTCAAAGACCGTTATCCTGAGTCTCTTCGACACGCTGGTTCAAGAACTAGGTTGTAGAAGGTCGCCACATGCAAGTTTACTTTTACAGCACCTTTCCTTCCTAGTTCAGTAGCGTCCACAGCTGTCTTTCCCACAACCAGGTTTACGAGTTCTTCCGAGCAGAGCTCACGAGGTAGGTCCACCGCTGCTTCATCTTGAACTTGGTACTTCGAAAAGATGATCTTGTCCGTGGAGGTCTCGTCAATGAAGAACGTCACCCACATGTTGGCTTCGATGGCCCGCTGCGCCAAAATAATGTAGTGTTTCAACCTAAAAGAATGGAGCAGCATTATAGCCTCAGTAGGGACTGGCGTCCATCATTCCCAACTTCATCCTACTGTTCTTTCCTGCCCCAACTTTTGTGCTTCTTCTTCTCCTGTCCCAAGGCTCATACCGCTTTATATATATGTACCTGTTTTTCTTAGCTAGGATCCTTTTTTTGTTCTTTTTTGTTATGTTGTATGTCGCCATATATATGCTTGTTTTTCCCAATAAAATTTATTTCTGAGTCAGCACCCGTACTGTGTTTATTCTCGTTGTTCTGTGTGCGCTGTATCAACCAAGATTAACGCGTACCTACTCATTCAAGCTTTCATTCTTATGAAGATGCAGTTGTTTTATTCAAGCAACAGTTCTATTTTAATAATTTGCATGCTCTGAGAGTCTACAGTGTAGGTTCACTTTGAACACAAATACATGATACTGTGTTTATCATACTATCCTGTATCATGTAGCACAAGAGATCGGTATCGGTATCGTGTAGCACAAGAGATATCTTTTTACCAGCTGGCAAGTGACCAATAAGCTCTCACGCACTACCTTAAAGAATGAAGTCTGCCATAACTAGACCTTTCCTACCAATTATTGCGACCAGCAAAACTTTAAGGGATCATTTTTTATTGTGTAAAATGTATAGAAGCATTTCAGTGATGCAGTAGTGAAGTAGATGTATCAATGGTTCACTCATGTCTGCTGGTACTTTGTTCTTAAACATGTCTTTCTCCGCATCAGTAGCGCTGCCACATTGCTTTGACATGAAGATCAGAATGTGCTATATATAGGTTTATGAGTGCTCCACCAATAGATATAAATGGTTTACTTGTGATTACTATGGCTGACCCTCTCTGCTATAGAAAAGTTTTGCACAAGGACTAATTCACAACTCAATTTTGCAAAACATCAATACGTTGAATTTATTCATATGTGAGAGAACCCATACGAATATTGAAATGAAGCATCAATGTGACTGCACTAATACAAAATATTGCACTGAAACACAATTGAAATCACAGAAATGCAAATACTGCACTGAAACATAAATGTGACTGAATAAATACAAAACATTGCACTGAAACACAAAATTAATAAGATAAAATGTGAGCTTTTTGTACTTAACATTGACACAAATGGCATACGAAAGGAACAATACAGTATTTGCATTTTACCTCTGACTTTTTTTTTGTTTACGTGCTTTAAGTGCGACTATTTGACCATATAAATTCGAAAAGTGCCCTGAAAAAAAAAAACAACGAATGCGAACATTGAACTGAAATGCAAATGAGCATACACAAAGACAACAAATTGGACAGATTTCGAAATCGTATCGATGTTGATGTTCCATTCGAAGCAGTTCCGAAGCTTGTATTTTCCATAATTCCCGTGGGGGGTACAAGCAAGCGCTCCTGAAGAAGCCCGCGTAGACACTAGTGCCAGATCTCCCTCTAAATATTACTACGGAACTCTCTGGTAGAGTACAACTTAATAAATATGCAGAGGCCTCATCTCGGTGACCAAAGCACAGCAGCTGACCATCTTTACCACTAAAGAAGCAGTTGTTCTCATGCACTTTTCATTTTCCGAAACCGGGTATCCCGGCCATCCAACCCATGACATCAGTCTAAATTTCACCACCATTGGTAAAGGCTTGTGGCCTTTGAGGAGTAAATGCTACAGACATCTAAAGCTGTACCTGACTATATTGTTCGGGCTCTGCCTAAGCTTAGCGATGAGTGTACTGCCTGTGCAACAAAAAAGGTCCCCATCGAGGAAATCATTGACAGTAAACTCTAAACGGCTTATAAATAAAGTACACGACTTTTTGGAACGATTTGAAACAAAATATCAAACACGCAGAGAAACATCTATAAAAACAATATCGCAACCTTAAAATGCAAACTTACATTCGTAGTTCTTTTGAAAACAGACAAAAATGCCCGTGGTTTAAAACACATCTGAAAAGGAAGGCTCCTCACCAGGAAGAGGCTTCATCACAAATCTAATGGGACAAGGAGCTTCCATCAGCAAAATAAAAACAAGAACCCATCGAGGGAAGTATTCACTGACTATAAATTATGAATTGCTTATAAACAAAGTGGGTCACTTTTGACAACAATTTTAGAGAACATAGCAAACACTGTGGAAAATCAATAAAACATCAGGAAACCTTGAAAATTGAATCTATACTCGTGATTCTTGTGAAAACAGACAAAATTTACCAATGGTTCTCAAACGACAACAGATCAAAGCACTTTTGCAAATCTAGTAGGACAAGCAGCTCCCGCTAATTATAAAATCATTATTGCCAGTGTGTGAGACAAGCAAAAACTGGATTCTTCTAGTTTACTAAGCACTGCATACAAACCCTAGACAATTCTGGAGTGTTGTTGTAACCGATGGTTGTACACTAAGTTACGCTTATTAATGACGATATTGACATAATCAGATTTGAGCGATGCATAACAGCCACTGATAATTAATTCTTGACTGTTTTCACTGTCACTATCGGCTCTGAATTTGT
The DNA here is from genome assembly GCA_013436015.1 of Rhipicephalus annulatus. Taxonomy (NCBI): domain Eukaryota; kingdom Metazoa; phylum Arthropoda; class Arachnida; order Ixodida; family Ixodidae; genus Rhipicephalus; species Rhipicephalus annulatus. The sequence continues at coordinate 743,336 of WOVY01010026.1, read as the reverse complement.
TTTATTCCTACATCTGAAAACTAAATAAGTGTACATATTTTATCAAAACTTATAGATAAGTTAAAGGGGTACTGACACCTTTTTTGGGAGGCAAGTTTACTCTGGAATACAAATCTCCTGTATACAGAGACTGCTCTGAGCAAGTGTCACACTCAGCAAATGCTGATAAAATATTTCATTTTCATGTGAAACTTGTTTTTCTCGTGTCGAATCTACAAAAATTGACACAAACTTGACGTCGAGCTACAGTACTAATCCTGGTGACTTTACGTAGCAGTGTGGCTAGTTGTGATGATGTCGAGCACCAAAACAAAACAAAAAAGCTAGCTTCCGCCTCACCTTCTCAATCACCTGCTCACGCCTTCCAGTCACTATCATTCAGCGTACCTGCGAAGCCAGCTAGTGGACTCTAGAACAGGGTATGCGCACGCGAACGCAAGATATACGCTTAGCAGAGGCCAGAGAAATCGTTTGATTTCGAATTGCTACGACAGCTGTGACAGGTGCAGCATGCAGCAGACGATTGAAGAAGCGATCAGCATACAGCAGACGATTGAAGAAGCGATGTGTGGACAAGAATACATCGCAAAAACTTATGCACGCATAAACCACCTGGTGGCGCTGCTCGTACTATGCTATGATGCCAGGGTACAGTAGAATCAAAACTAGCTTTTAAAGGACTGCTGTAATTAATTTTCCGGCGTGCACTCATGCTTACCGGTACATTTCCTACGCTCTTGGGGTGTTGGCCTGTCATTTGACACATAAAACAATAGACAAAAAATTTTGTGTCAGTACCCCTTTAAAAAAATAGCATCATCAGCTTTTCACCAATCCCTTCATTGTTTATAACCCTAATCATTAACAAAAGAAGGAGAGTTAAAGGGCTAGTTTTTTTTAACGGATAGTATAGGGGAGATTTTTCGTAGTAGTTACAGTTAGGTGTGACAATAAATGTGGACAAAAAGGCAAGTTGCTGTCTATAGCAACCGAGCCTGCAACCTTCGAATAAGGCTCCTGATGTTGTACCATTTGAGCTAAGGCAGTTGCCCGTCGGGCCATTCACTTTATCAGGTGTATCTCTGCATGTAAACCTGGGATTGCTTGTCAATGCTCCTCGTACCGCGATGGCGACGGCGTGGTTTACAAGCACAGATACATCAATAAAGAGGACGGAAAAGACAGTATTATGATTTGGTCGACCTAATTGACATTAGGTTGACATAATTTCGATAGAATCGCTATATGATGTGATGAATGATTTATAATTGTACGCTTGTCCAAATTTGAAGTAATGCTAGTCTCATTAATATGTACTTAAATTTCAATCTGAATCCTCCAGACATTCCATTTCGGCTTCATGTAGAAGCTTGTGGATTTGAAAAAGCACCTGTGAGCGCTTTCTTTTTGGCAATGCCTTGAGTTTCACAGCTACAAGGCTTCCAGCTATGTCGCACTCGTCGGGCTGCAGTGCTTCTTTTTTCTTTGCGATCGCTTCAATTGAGGTGGAGCAGCTGCCAAGAAGGTCTTTAATGCTTGCATCCACGTCCTCACTGCGTGTTTTTCTCTTCCTGCAAAACAAATTTACACTTACCGCTAAGTGCCATCAAAATGTTTGCAAAAAGTGTGGAGGGTGTAATTACCGAGATGGTGTAAAACCTGTGGGTTTCCCGGTGGGCCTGCAGACGAAACAGAAACAAAGCACAGATTAGAAAAGCTGTCGTGAAGTTCATATGCAAGTCTTGGCAGCTTAGTTTCACGTGTTGGCACAGAGTGATGCTAAGGAAAGGGAAAGACACTGATTATTGCCAAGTGAGTGATTATGCCTGTAGAGTATAAGTGTACTAGCAACACAACATTAACAAAAACAGACAATTAAGTTGAATTGCGTGATGCAACCATACATTGACAGCAATACTATAAGCATGTGATTGCCAACCTGCAATAGGCAGTGCAAGCAGAGCATAGATGACACCTGTCCTACGCAAAAAATTGGAGGCTGCTCATGCAGGATGACTAAAAAGATATGTCCAAGCTGCTATTCATTTGTACAATCAAAAAAACAATTAAAATGTGTGCTGCCAGTGTATTGTCATCATTTTTCTTGTATGTTATCTATCTCTTCTGACATCACAAATTTGTACTTGCTCAAGCATGATACCTCTAGCTTGAACAAAGCCTAGCAGATATAATATTCAAAGTCCACATAGGCATTCTTACATTGAAGGCGTGGTTGGTGGCACAGCCGAGCAGTTGTTTATTGTCGTAGCCTGTGAAGGCCTGTAAGAACCGTAATAATGATACGTCAGTGACATCTCGCATACTGCATGAAGTCAAACATGAACTAGTGCAACATGAAGATGTAATTATTAGAAAAAAGAAACAAACATTGGTAAATTTGCAGTGTATAAAAGAAACAAGAAACAGACACTTATCTAACCCATGTGATTAGATATTCATGAAAATCAACATACTGCAACTCATACAGTGACATATTCGAGCATCATTTTCATGAATTAAGAAAAAGTAGATGTATCACTTGCATTTATATGTTACAAAAAACATGGTACGTCACACAGCCTAGTCACGCTACACTGTGGCTTTGAACATTCGCTTAGCTGCATGTAGGCTGATGCTCTTATGTGCACCACAATGACTGTCCAAATTACAATGTGTTGTTATTATTTCTTCCCACTATATTCTGAGCTGCTTACAAGGTAAAAGGAGTTAACACTGTAAATAGTCGCTGTGTTTGCGCCTACTAGTGGAACACGTCAGTTATAGTGTATGCGGCAAAGGTGTATAAATATGCAGGCAACTGCACAGCACAAACTCGAATTTCATTATTGCATTCACGTTCTACTGCTTCCAGCATGCATTTTGCATACAGCTCCCCGTTACCACTGAATGAGAGATTCTGATGAACGCGGCACATTGTTTTCCATGTTACCATTCCACGATTAGATACTGACTGGTAGGCTTTCAGTTGCACTAAAGAAAACAGGTACCAAAAGACTTCCTTGGCAGTCCCTATAAAAGAGTTCTAGCGCATCTATTTGACGTAAAAGAACATGCTTATAAACTACTCAATGCTCCTCTCAGCATGTGGACCAAATATAGCACTTAAAACAGCAAGGATTCACAATTATGAGCAAAAGACAGCCACGATTTGCTTGCTGTGCCGTTAGCAAACTATGTTAGAGGTACAACTGTCACAGGCAGATTTTTGAATGCTTGTTTTGATTGGATATATAAAAACAGATAAAACTTTTGAAATGTGGCTTACCCTTCAGGGCATTCTTTTTCAAGGCACATCTCTCTAATAAAAAAGAAGTAAAAGAATCAGTATGTACCACTAGTGAAAAAGCATCTGTGCGTGTTGCTTGTTATTTTTTGGCATACAGTGTGGGAGTATGCAGATACTGTTTTTACAAATAAATATTCCAGATTTTTTCACGTCATTCTTTGAAATTTATGAAATGTCACAGTGATGTCCAAATATCGCAGCCTACTCAAGAAGACAGTCGGCACTACGTAGTTGTTCACATTCACCTGTTGAACAATTATTGTTCCTTAAAACTTCAGACAAGTTCAATAAAAGCTATCCTGTGTTTAGGTTAGCAGCTCAAAAACTTTACTTGTGAGCTGTGCCAACAGCACACAGGTTATAAGACAGAGAAAGCAGTTCTATTTCGATGTGCTTGGATTAGTAGAGAACTGCTTTTGAACACTGAAAAATATAAAAAGCAACTCACGGAGAAGCATAACAGAAGGATCCTTCACCCTCATTGGCACTGGCATAGCTGCATGTTCAGAGCCAAAAGTTAGCATATTTATAGCAACATAAGCCTGGAGACCAAACTTGGCCCACCAAGAAAACAACTTAAGGCACTTACATTCCGTTTAAAATGTCTTGTGCCATTTGTGGAGCGTCTTGACTGCTGCAAAGTAGAGAATGAAGTGTTGCAATGTTGCTTGGCCTGCTGCTGCTAGAGTAGCATGTAAGCTTACACCCATGCACACAACCCACAATGCCTCTTGCAGACACATAAATGTAAAGACTGTCTTATTATGCAAGAATAGGATAAGTATTCATGATAACAAGAAAGAGTGGATGAAGTTTATATTTACCAATCTTCAGATGCCTGTGGCATGTTGGTTATAGGCCTGAAAATGAGCACTTGCTGCATCAGAATTGGCACACATGATGAATTATAACATTTTTTGTTTAATATAATTTATTTTCATTTCATAAATATGATCATAACACGAGTGATATAAACAGTGTAGTTGGTACATGGGCGACACAGGCCAGTTCTTAAAAGAAGACATTTGCAATGCTCTCCTGACATATTTTAGAGTGAAGTAAGCTGTCTATTTATTGGCAGTAAAGCAGATGTGATTTATTTGCATCCCTGTAGAGCTCCACAAAGGGACAGAAAAACACTTGGGATCCTGTCCTGAACTGCCAGCTGTTACTTCAAAGCAAGCGATCACTCAAAGGTGGGGGGGGGGGGAGGCGCACCCTCAATCATGTATCTAATATGTGTGCTCGCAACACTCACTCACAATTATGAAATGAGATGTGCTGTGTCTCGCGACAGTTGGCGTGCCCTCGCCGCCATTGTAGGCCTCACCGCATGACCCTACAGTATGAACCGATCTGTAGCACGAATTCATTGCAAAAAGTAGAATCGATAAATCAACGTACAACGCTTACTTTACGTAGAAGCACTTTTCATGGCCTGCGGTGTTTGAAACAGCATTCGCATGAACGGCGGGAAAAAAAAAAAACGCTCGGCTATGAGTCGTAAATAGTTTTTTAGTAGCACTTCTCGTGTCATTTCTCGTTCGTGTCTTCGTCCTAACGCTGCCCCATTCAATTCATTATCAACTAGGCCACCTTTCCTTATTCTGTAAATAGTTTTCTTTGAGCGACAGCTCGGAAACGTGCACGTCGACCCTAGGGGTCAGTCAGTATTCAGGAGTCTCGCAGCAAAATCAAGATAGTCGGCAGGCATGAAACAGGTATCCTGCGTGCGCTGCAATGTAAAACGGCACGTCATTGATCACTTACTTTTCCGCATAGTGAGGTGTCTGCCTCAGCATGCCATCAACAATTGCGAACAGGGGCCACTTAATTTTTCCCTGATTGCCTGGCGCACCGCTCCGAGAGTTCGCCTCAACTCCCGACACCAGCTTCATCCACCGGTCCCTTATATTTTTAAATTTCATCATGGCCTGTGTTCCTGCACAAGTGAGTGAATAAAAGATACAATTCATTCGCGCTCAACATGCAATGAGCCACGCAATCGCCACTTACCTGTCAATCCAAACATCGATTCTATAATATCCCATCTGTTCATTTTTGCTTGCTTATCTTTATAATCGGGCATCATTTTGTTGTATAAAAAGGGGTACAGTCTGATCTCTTCTAAAAAGCGTTCGGTGTCCATGGTGCCGTTGTCAGCGTGCTTTAGAAAACGACGGCGCGAGAAAAATGACAGCCGGAAAAAAAAAGAAAACAAGCTCTGTGCGTTGCTATGGCGACTACCACGCACGTCGCTGATTGGCGCTTTGCTTGGGCGGCGGCGGCAGAAATAGCGCAAGGAGCGATTGAGTCGGCGGCAGAAATTCCTCGACGCTCGGCGGGAGAAAGAGAGAAAAGCGGCGCCTCGCGAGCGGCGCGCGGCGCGCGGCAGAGCGCGGCGCCGCCAGTGTGTTCCTACCTTAAGAGTTCCGCCTCCATAGGAAATGCAGCCGTCGCAGCCGGGATTCAAAGCCGCGACCTGCGGGTCAGCAGCCGAGTACCTTAGCCACTAGACCACCACGGCGCGGCAGGGTGCATTCCTATAGTTGTTTACATAGGCCAACGCCTCCTGTATTTATCAACGCCAGCCAGATTCGCCAGATGCAGCTGTTCACCACCCTCTCCTCTAGCCTTTTCCCGCTCTCTCTCTCATCGCCTAGCCTTCGGGTGTGCTTTGCGGACATGGGGGAGGGTAGCACCTCATGCGGTGCTCAAATTATACAAAGTAATTTTTTGTTCATTTGTGTACAGATCCGTGGCACGGCGTCTTCCATTTTTCGTGTTCACAATATTGGCGGTCACGATGGCTCTGTGAAAGATACGTTGTTTTGAGATAGCAAGTTGCCGTTGCTGGTGCTATGCGGGCAACCAATGAGGAAGCGTCCCTGCAACGTTTCTGCGTTAGCTGCTTTGTGACACGGCGGCGGCATTGTCTTGAGCCAGAAAGAAGAGCAGCATGAAGGAGCGAATCTGCCAGACGTATGGTATTGTCGTGGGAAACACTTCTATCGCATCTTCGGGGGAAAGCGCTCGGACGCGCGTGTGACGCTAGCAGCGAGACCACACATATAGCGTTGCATCACGACCACTCGCTGAATTAAGGCGGACTGACGGCTCCCGTTGAGAAGCGCGCGTTTGCACTGGCATTGAAATAAAGGAGGCGTTGAAGGAGTAAAGTGGTCTTTTGTGATACCAGGCTCTCGCCCCACCGGAACCGACATGACCTGTTGAGGCTTGCTGAATAATATAATATTGTCACAATGTAGAAACAGCAGCAGTTGAATACAGGAAACTCACTTTAACTGTACCAGAACACTGGCAAACTGATCGGAAGAGAACCTCGTCTTCTTCACTGGCTGCGCGTGTTCGTCGTTGTTCTCATGGTGCTGCATATTCAATGTGGCATTTGCCCCCCTCCAGAGAGCAGCGTCCCAATGCTCTTCTACAAAAGACGGTGCAGTAGATGTATGGTGTAAATCAGTCCGAAAAATATGACTTCATTCACACAACGTGCACGATTTCTGGTTTTTGCTGGCGGGTTGTCGAGGGGCTGTCAGGAACGACCACGTAATTAACGTCACTCAGGCGTTGTAAAACTGTGTAAGGGCCAAAATACCTCTAAAGCAATTTTTCAGACAGTCCTCGGCGGCGGAGAGGACTCCATACCCAGACTTTGTCGCCGGGCCGATAGACGACTTGTCAGTGTCACAAATTATAACGTTGGGCGTCGTAATTTTGCTGCTGCGTGATTCGGACGCGTGCAAGCTGCCTCGCTTCTTCTGCTCGTTGGGTAAAAGATGCAGTGTCCAAATCGATGTCACTGCAGTCGTGCAGTAACATGGCGTCAACCATCGTCACCACTTCACGGCCATGAAAGAGACTGAATAGCGTTCTTCGTGTAGTTTCTTGCTGCGCTGTATTATAGGCGAATGCGATGTACGGTAAAATGTCGTCCCAGTTCTTGTGATGCACGTCAACGTACATACTCAACATGTCGGTAATAGTCTTGTTGAGGCGTTCTGTAAAGCCGTTGGTTTGTCCATAATAGGAAGTGGTTTTCCGATGGGCTGTTCTACTGAGCTCAAGCACTGTCTTCAGGAGCATGGCCGTGAAAGTGGTACCTCAATCCGTTATTATGATTGTCGGAGCCCCGTTCCTCAAGACAATATTTTCTATGAAGAATCGTGCGGTTTCAACGGCGGTGCCACTTGACAAAGCCTTTGTTTCCGCGTAGCGCGTAAGATAATCAGTGGCGACTGTTACCCACTTGTTGCCAGCATGGGAAGTCGGATATGGTCCGAGGAGATCCATTCCAATTTGGGCAAAAGGTACCCTGGGCACTTGAGTTGGTTGCAATAGTCCAGCTGGTTTTAACGGTAGCGATTTTCGTTGTTGGCAATCGAGGCACGTGCGCACGTAATGTTTCACAATAGCTGAAAGTCTTGGCCAGTAGTATTTCTGTCGGATTCTGGCCAATGTGCGTGTGTATCCTAGATGGCCAGACGTTGGGTCATCGTGGCAAGTACAAAGTCTGTCCTCACGGATTGACGTCGGAACGACAAGTAGGTGGGTGCTTCCTCTGGGAGAAAAGTTCTTATAGAGAACACCACTACGTAAGCAGAATGACGGCAGGCTCCTTGCAAATCTTCTAGGGATGGTTGTTGTCCGGCCACTCGAAAATTCAATAAGGGGAAGCAACTCGCTGTCTTCTTTCTGCTTGCACGAAATCGTAGTGGTGTCGATGACTCCTACGAACGCCATGCTGTCATCTTCTGTGTCATTGTCGCGCTTCATTGGTGACCTTGATAAGCAATCGGCGTCGGCGTGCTACCATCCGGACTTATACACGACCGTCATATCAAACTCTTGAAGGCGTAAGCTCCACCGTGCGAACCGACCAGACGGATCTTTAAACTTGGTCAGCCAGCACAGGGAATGATGGTCCCTGACTACGTGGAAGGAACGACCATAGAGGTACGGACGAAACTTCATAACCACCCATACGACAGCAAGACACCTTTTATTCCGTTGTGGAGTTATTGGACTCGGTGCGGGAAAGCGTCCTACTAGCATATGCGATCACACGCACCACTGAGTCTTGCCACTGGACGAGTACAGCGCCTAAACCCACGTTGCTGGCGTCTGTGTGGACCATTGTAGGAGCATACTCATCAACGTGAGCAAGCACAGGCGGTGTCTGTAGGTGTTATCGGAAATCGTCAAATGCCGCTTGTTGATCGTCACCCCATGTGAACGAAACGTCTTCTCTTGTGAGTCGTGTTAACGGCCAGACTAAGTGTGAGAAATCGGCAATAAATCTTCAGTTGCGCATAGGCCAAGGAAATGCCTGACTGCTTTTTTATCTGTTGGCACAGGAAATTTTCTGAAGGCCCCAATCTTATCGAGATCCGGTCGAACACCTTCATGGCTCACCACATGTCATAAAAATTGGAGCTCCTTGAAACCGAAATGAAATTTCTCGGGTTTAGTGTCAGGCTGGCAGATCTTATTGCCCTGAATACCGATAGCAGCCTGCTCAGGTGTTCCTCAAATGTTTTTGAAAAAAGAATGACGTCGTCCACATAGACCAGACATGTCAGCCAGTTAAGGCCTGACAGAACGGTATCCATTAGTCTCTGAAATGTTGCGGGGGCTGAGCACAACCCGAATGGCTAGACTCTAAATCAATAAAGCCCGTCAGGCGTTACTGAAGCCGTTTTTTCTCTATCTCGTTCGTCGACCTCAATTTGCCAATACCCACTTTTGAGGTCCATTGTCGAGAAGTAGCGTGCATACCTCAGCCTGTCGAGTGAATCATCGATGCACGGTAATGGGTATACGTCCTTCTTTGTCACACGGTTCAGCTTGCGGTAGTCGACACAAAATCGCAAGATTCCGTCTTTCCTTTTAACCAGTACTACCAGCGATGCACAAGGGCTTCTTGACGGCTGAATGACGTCATCATCGAGCATTTTCTTCACCTCTTCCTGGATCGCTTCACGCTCTTTCGGTGCTACGCGGTATGGGTTCTGTTGTATTGGCCTTGCCGTCTCCTCCATTATTATCCAGTGCTTCGTCAGTGGCGTTTGACTGACCCTCGAGGTCGATGAAAAACAGTCTTTGATCTGATGAACAAGATCTACTAGACGCTGTATCTGCTCTGGTGACAAATCCATGCTTACTTCAATAGGTGGTGGGGTCGACGTGGCTAGCGGCTCGTCCTGTTGTACTACACAGCACTCGCGGATTTCGGTCATCTCGTCGAAGTAGGCAACTGTAGTGCCTTGTGTAATGTGTCGTCGCTCTTTGGTAAAATTCGTCAACAGAACCTCCGCTTCACCGCGCACAACATTGACGATACTTCTGGCAATTGCAACACCGCGAGAAAGTAGAAGCGTCAATACTTGTTCAGCGATTCCTTTTCCAGTATTTTGCTCGCTGCACGTGGCCGAAACAAGGCGGCACGATATCGGAGGTATGGGCACATCGTCAATGACTCGCAGGGATTTTCGGTGTAGTGCTGCGCTTTGATTCGCTGAAAAGGTCAGTACACCGTCCGGTATATTGATGATGGCACCATATTCACGCAAGAAATCCATCCCTAAGATTGCCTGTTTGCAACACTCAGAAATAACGAAAGTTTCGACGAAGGATGCATCCCCTATCTTCATTCTTGCGGTGCACTTTCCGGTAGGTGTGAGTAGCTGCCCTCCAGCTCCTCCAATCCGCGGTCCTGTCCATTCCATTCTAACCTTCCTTAGCTTGTCTGCCAGACTCTCACTCCTTATTGAGAAGTCCGCGCCAGTGTCGACCAATGCCATGACGTTATGTCCGTCAATCGTAATTGCAACTTCGGCAGTAACAACCCCATCTTTCGTCGATTCATTGAAAATGTGTCTCTCTTCGCTCGGCAGTAATGGGGGATTTTCAGCACTTCGACGATTCGCAACCATCCCCCCTCAGGTCGCTGCTTTTAGTTTCCCCGGCGTGGACTAGGAGATCTCCCTCTTGGCAAGTCAGTGGTGCTCCGTCTAGAGGATGGAGAATAACGCCCAGGAGAGGGTGAGCGCGACCGAAACCTAGGAGGAACATCCCGTGGGGTGATGACACTCGTATCGACGTCAGATGTTTCGTTGAAATGGCGCCGAGGAATAGCGAAATGAAACCCTTGGTACCCTGCGACGCAATACGGGCAATACCGAACGATGTGGCCTGCTTCTCCGCAATGAAACCACACGGGCCTATGGTCTGGGGTACGCCAGGCGTCAGTTTTGCGAAGTGGTGGCCGCCTCGGTGTCGAAGTTTTTCTGTAGTAACAAGGCGCTGTTGGCGGATGTTGCTGGTGGTACTGATGCGGTGTCGGCAAGTTCGCTGACTGTCGGCGGACTATGTGTGCATAGCTTGCCCTGGGGGTCCTCGTGTTCGGCTCAGGAAGCAAGAGCGCTTGCCTGATTTCCTTGCGTACTAGTTTTTTTTATTTTTTTTTTATTTGAAACAAAACCCGCAGCGCCACTTAGGCATTATTGCGGGGGGCACAGAGCCTCATAAAATGAATCCGCAGTCTTGCGGCCAACTACATCGGCTGGTAACGTGTTCCATTCAACAATGGATTGCGGAAAAAAAGAATGCTTAAAAAGATCCGTTCTGGGGTTGTATGGCCGTACTTTAAATTTGTGATCATGACGGGAGGATTGATAATACGCTTTTTTTAAATAATCTGAAGCATTAATGCCCGTTTTATTGTTATATATCGAATAAAATAGTTTTAATCTTAGATTACGTCTTCGATCTTGTAAGTATTGCCAATTAAGTTCTCTTTTCATACAACGGGAGCTTTCAGTTCGGCCATATTTTCCCAGAACAAATCTTGCTGCCATCGACTGAATGCGTTCTAATTCATGAATATGTATTTTGTTAAACGGATCCCACACAGGACAGGCGTATTCTAGTATTGGTCTCACATAGGCATAATATGCGGCCTGCTTAACCTCCTTGGTTACATGTTTAAGATTTCTTTGTAAAAAGCCTAGGGCTTTTCCCGCTCTACTTACAACACTGCCAATGTGTTCAGACCATCCCCCATCCTCAGAAAGCGTGACACCCAAATACTTATATTTGTGTTCATACCTAATAACTTCATTGTTTAAGATGTACTGATTTGTAAATCTATTAACCTTTTTGGTGAAACTGACGTGAACACATTTATTCGTGTTTAATACCATGTCATTATTTTTACACCATGCCTCCACGTGATTAAGGTCATCCTGAAGCTGGGTGGAATCCGTTTGGTCGGTCAGTTCAGTATACAACACACAGTCGTCAGCAAACATTCTAATACGACACCTAATTGTATCCGAAATATCATTAATAAACACAAGGAAGAGAAGCGGACCGAGTACGGAACCCTGAGGTACCCCTGATGTCACCGAAACTAAACACGAACATGATCCACCAAGCACAACCTTTTGTTTTCTTGAGGTTAAATAGTCCGCAATCCAACGGCAAATGGTTTGATGAATGTTCAAGTTCTGCAGTTTTTGAATCAGAATGGAGTGTGATACCGTATCGAAAGCCTTTCTGAAGTCTAAAAATAAACAATCAATCTGTCCTCGATTATCTAAAACTGATGCTATATCATGATAGAATTCAATTAATTGGGTTGTGCATGAAAAACCCTGTCGAAATCCGTGTTGTTTAGGATTAAAAAAATTAATTGAAGTCAGGTGATTCATTAAAGCAGAAAAAAGAACATGTTCAAGTACTTTACAAACAAATCGGCGTCAAAGAAATTGGTCTGTAATTTGATACGTCTGATTTAGAACCACTTTTGAAAACGGGCACAACATTAGCTATTTTCCAATCATCAGGAAGCTTGCCTTCATCGAGTGATTTTTTATAGATAACATAAAGGTAACGAGCTACTGCCTCAGAGCAAAGTTTTAAAACTCTTGGTGATATGCCATCTGGGCCAGTTGCTTTACCTTCGTCAATGCGCTGTAACAACTTCATTATGCCATTGAATGAAAGCTCTATCTCACCCATAGGCAAACATTGTTCTTTTTTATTCGTGACAATCACTTGTGTAGGTGGGCGGAAGACCGATTTAAAGAAGTCGTTAAAAAGTGTGGCTTTATCTCGATCCTCAGTTACAATCTCGCCACCGTAACGTAGGTTTGGTGGGCTAACCTTCTCAGTACCACATCGTCTCATATATTTCCAAAACCTTTTCTTATTAGAAAAGTCAGCGGCCAAACTCTTAAATACTTTTTCTTGGCTTCTTTCAGTTCCATTTTATAAAGTGATGTCAAATCTTTCATTTTATTAAAATTTTCAGGGGATTTTTTTTGGCAGTATCGGGAAAAAGCCCTCTTGCGCTTTTTGATAAGCTGAATAAGATGCCCCTTAATCCAAGGTTTCTTTATTTTACTCAGTTTTTCGCTTGAGACGCTCGGGACGTGACGCCGAATGAGCCCAGTAATGCGTTCCTTAAACACTTGCCATAGCTGCTCAACAGTTGCTTCGTCTGCACTGCATTCAAAAGACAGAAATTGTTGCTCCAGTCCAGCTGATATTTGCTGATAGTTTGCTTTACTATAAAAGAAGATTCTCCTAGATTCGCATTTCTTTGTATTTACCCGGGATCTTGTTAGCTTTGCAAAGACGGCGTTGTGATCACTAATACCGGGAATAACGTGTGTTTCATTAATGACATCAGGGGTATTACAAAACAACAAATCCAGAATGTTGTCACCTCGCGTAGGACTGGAAACATACTGCATAAGGCCGAGCACGTCAGTCAACGTTTTCAATTCACAGTATGTCGCTGCCTGAGACTTTAAGACACAGTTACCGTTATTCCACTCAGCATCCGGTAAATTAAAGTCACCAGCAAGAACGACACATTCTTTAGAAAAGGTGCAGGCAATTTTTCTCAGCTGACGCATAACATTCGGTTCAAAGACAGGAGGCCGATAGAAAGCACCAACAATGAAACTAGAACGATTACTTTGCACTACTCGGCACCAAACAGATTCAGTTTCATTGTTATCAATAAAAATTTCTTCGGACATCAAAGAATCCTTCACAAGAATGAAAACACCACCACCATGCGTTGACCGGTCTTTTCGATATGTTTGAAAATTGCAAGGAAACATTTCAGAGTTCGAAACTGCTTCGTCAAGCCAAGATTCTGACCCAATGACTAAGTCAGCGTTCACTGACCTAATAAGGCCACCCAGCTCATCAGCTTTATTCTTAACACTTCGGCAATTCATCATCAGAAGGGCAATATCTCGGGCACCTTGGGGCTTTTGTCTCACTTCTTTGTTATCGCGTCACAAACGTCTTACTTTTGTGACATCCTGCGTATCACTATCCCAACTATAAGTCCTACCGTCAATAATAAGCTTATCAAAAGAAAGTTTCACTGTGTGACCATCTGCTTTTTTTGATTTTGCATATTCCCATAAGTGCTTTCTTTTTTCGCGCACCTGCTTAGAATAGTCGTCACTGATTGATAAGCCAGAATCTTTCAATTTGTGTGCATTTTTGTAGAGATCAGCTTTTTCTCGAAAGTTGTAAAGCCGTAGAATGACTGGTCTGTTCTTCCCCCGCTTCTTTGTTCCAATGCGGTGAATTCTTTCAACACTCATTAAGGTGACACCCATTTTAGCAGTAAAAATATCGTCAAGAACAGTTTTACGAAGTGATTCAGTTGTTTCACCAGTACTTTCTTTCAACCCATATACAACCAAATTATTACGTCTGCTTCTGTTTTCAAGATCATCGAGTTTCACTTGCATCTCAACAATGCCTGCCGATATTCGATCCACTGTTTTCTCACAACGTTCAAATTGTACACTTTTACCGGCAAGGCATTTTAATTCACTTTCAATTGAGTCTAACCTCTGATCCGTAAGAGCAATGTAGTCGTCGAGCTTCTTTCTAATTGTTCCCATCACCTCAAGTATTTCTTTTTGACCTTTAAGTAGCTCCTGCATTGCAGAATCATTAGGGCCCGGGTTCAATTCAATGTCCCCACTCAGAAGCAATACCAACATACACGCAGCATCAAAGCACTCGGCCACTCCATCACAAAAGGCTCTTGGGCAAGGCAACACCACCAGGCACCGAAAACTCGTGGTGCATTTGGAATAGGAATGTTTTTTACTAACCTGCAGAACGTACAAGAGCAGATTATTCCGTGGCCGCATGCTGGCGGTGAAACCTTGCCCAATGCCACTGAAAACGTGGGGGGCGTATCTCGAGGCCTCGCCTGTCGCTGTCGATTTGGCTGTGTAGTTCAAAGCACCGGAAACCGAAACTTGAGCTGGCCACCGAATCCAGGAAAATTCATCTGTGCAGCGGAATTCAGGACTGCGCTGATTGGCGTCGGGTGACAAAATCACTGGCAGCAGGCTTTCCGGTGACCATCCATCCGATGATAACCCCAGGCACAAGGCGAGAATCTGCAGAACGTACAAGAGCAGATTATTCCGTGGCCGCATGCTGGCGGTGAAACCTTGCCCAATGCCACTGAAAACGTGGGGGGGCGTATCTCGAGGCCTCGCCTGTCGCTGTCGATTTGGCTGTGTAGTTCAAAGCACCGGAAACCGAAACTTGAGCTGGCCACCGAATCCAGGAAAATTCATCTGTGCAGCGGAATTCAGGACTGCGCTGATTGGCGTCGGGTGACAAAATCACTGGCAGCAGGCTTTCCGGTGACCATCCATCCGATGATAACCCCAGGCACAAGGCGAGAATCTGCAGAACGTACAAGAGCAGATTATTCCGTGGCCGCATGCTGGCGGTGAAACCTTGCCCAATGCCACTGAAAACGTGGGGGGCGTATCTCGAGGCCTCGCCTGTCGCTGTCGATTTGGCTGTGTAGTTCAAAGCACCGGAAACCGAAACTTGAGCTGGCCACCGAATCCAGGAAAATTCATCTGTGCAGCGGAATTCAGGACTGCGCTGATTGGCGTCGGGTGACAAAATCACTGGCAGCAGGCTTTCCGGTGACCATCCATCCGATGATAACCCCAGGCACAAGGCGAGAATCTGCAGAACGTACAAGAGCAGATTATTCCGTGGCCGCATGCTGGCGGTGAAACCTTGCCCAATGCCACTGAAAACGTGGGGGGCGTATCTCGAGGCCTCGCCTGTCGCTGTCGATTTGGCTGTGTAGTTCAAAGCACCGGAAACCGAAACTTGAGCTGGCCACCGAATCCAGGAAAATTCATCTGTGCAGCGGAATTCAGGACTGCGCTGATTGGCGTCGGGTGACAAAATCACTGGCAGCAGGCTTTCCGGTGACCATCCATCCGATGATAACCCCAGGCACAAGGCGAGAATCTGCAGAACGTACAAGAGCAGATTATTCCGTGGCCGCATGCTGGCGGTGAAACCTTGCCCAAAGTTCTGTTACTGAGGCGATCGCGCAATCATTCGGTTTGGCGACGAGCTTCTTGACCTCTTTTTGTACAATTTCTCGTATTAGTTGGCGCAAAGAACCTTCGTCGGGTGTCGTTGCTGTGGTCGTGGCTGCCACGCTGATCGGTGCACTGTGGGTTGGGTGGTCATACTACCGATAGCGTAGATGCAGTACGCGTTCGATGGATCTCGCCTCCTTGGAGAATTCATCAACACTTGTAGGTGGGTTTCGTACGAGAGCGGCGAAGAGCTGCTCCTTAACGCCCCGCATGAGGTGGCTAACCTTTTTGGCTTCGGGCATATTAGGACCGGCTTGACAAATCAGCTGCGCCATGTCCTCTACAAACATTGTAACAGATTCATTTGGTTTCTGAATCCGTGACTCGAGGAGATGCTGTGCGATTTCTCGTCTTTCACTGCTCGCGAACGTGTCGAGGAACTTCTGCCGGAACTGATCCAAAGACGATCACCTGCAATTAGTGAACCACGTTCGGGCTCCGTCTTGAAGCGGAAAATAAACGTAGCCCAATTCCTGTGTAGTGTTCCACCCGTTAACATTCGCTGTGTGCTGTAATTCCTCGAGCCAGCCATATGCGTTTTCATATGCGTTTCCGTGGAAGTCAACCGGAAGTCGAGGGTTCAAAACAGTCACCTGTGTCGTGCTTGGGCTGGACATGTTGGGGCCAGTGCTTCCAGGTGCCGTCACGCTTTCTGGCACGGTCACGCTTTCCGGCAATGGACCGAACTTCGGGCTGAGGCCTAACAGGCGGTGGCTGCTGCGGTGAACGGGGGTGCCGATGCGCAGAAGTCTTTCTGGACTAGATGCGGGGCTGTTGTCAGGCGTCCCAAACATGTACCCAGCGCTTCCACCAGTGTCAAAATGCAGAAACAGCAGCAGTAGAATACAGGAAACTCACTTTAATTGTACTAGAACACTGGCAAACTGAGTGGAAGAGAACCTCATCTTTTTCTCTCGCTGCGCGTGTTCTTCGTTGTTCTCTTGGTGCTGCATATTCAATGTGGTAATATTATCTGGGTTTTTACGTCCCAAAACCGTGCAATGATTATGAAAGACGCCGTAGTGGTAGAGTACGGAAACCTCAATGATCCGGTGTTCTCTAACGTGCACTGACATTGCTCACTACACGGGCCTCCACTATTTCGCCTCCACCGAAAGGAGCTTGCTGAAATGGGCGCTGGTAGCATAGGTGGTGAGAGTGAAAGCTTTATTGAAATTCGAACCGAGCATCAAGATGGCCCCCAGTAGGAGCTACCTTTCCGACCCTTGTGACAACTGCTTGCTGTACTTATACGCCTTAAAAGAATCGAAACGCCGCAATGTCGGGCTGCGTTCGGGAGTACAAAGGCTGCCGCCACAGCCTCAGCAGGATGTTTTGGGAGACCAAATCTGTTAGGCGCAGTTCAGAGAGAATTATGACAGTGCCGAGTGAGTTGTCTGTGAAGTATACAACTGCCCTGTTCCCACTTTTTCTTTTGGGAAAGCTCGCAGAAGCGACCTAAATGTGCTGAAACCATCTCACCTCCAAAAAACGTGATTTTCGGAACCCGATTTCTGAACAGTGTAAGTTAATATACTAGTCTCCACTGCATGCACATTGGTGAAACCGTGAAATCTGCAGCCATCTTGCCCAGCACTGACGAAACTCGCGTGGCGGTTTCAAGTTGGTGACTTCGAACGGATTGATGCAACTTGTTTTACCACGGAATGCGCAAGCGCCCATGTCGTTCCCGTAAAGCCGCTTTGCAGTATATTAATCCTTATCATGGTCGGCGGTCCTCCACCAGTCGGTCGTGTGCAAATATCTGTCGTATGGCGGCCAGGTGTGGTACAATCTTTAACATGATGACCTTTCAATGGCTTGTCATCAACGCACCGGCCACAGTGAAATGTTGACGCTCTTTGCGGGCAGGGCAGTCCTCATCTGGCAACAACTCGTTGAGCCGTCTCAACTGTACATTAGTGGCATCCGATTGTATAGTAGAATGGTTTAACCTTTGAGTCATGACACCAGACGCCTTAGCTGCAGTCTTCGAAATGGCGATAATGTGCAGGCATCACTGAAGCACAAGTCATAATACCAAGCAATGTCGAACAGCGAAGTTTATTTAGCATTATACTGAACGGCACGTTCTTTGAACCCGTCGATAGTGGATTCCACGCTTTGAAGCTGATATCAGGATGCAAAGCTTGTGCAAAAATAATTTCTTGTTCGCAGATATCGACGTCAAACTTCAATGTACATCTCAAGGTAAGTAAGCAACGCGTATTTTTGTCTTCGTTGGTATAGTAGTGTTCCTATAGTCATTCGGTTCATTAATCTAGAGTACTTTTGTTCATTTCCAGAAGGTGCATCTAAGTGGTGTATCAGAACGACTAGCAAGACCTCAAGAGGCTCCGGAAGTGCAGTTCTGTGATGAAAAAATAAATTGCAAGTTTCAATGCACTGTTAAATTCATATTATTATGCTGTACTAAATAGATGCTTTTGCGTAGCAGGAACCTCCGGGAACAAAAGAAAAAAATACTTAGTATGTTCATTGCTGTATATGTATTCCGAGATAATATATTCGTCTTTTCGCAAAACTATCTCTTAAATATATATCCCGCTACGTCAACTACAAACGTATCTCAGTATGTGCATTTTGGGCTCACAATCACGTATTTGGATGTCTGTATTACAGAATACTTTTTCGGGTATCTGTGCCCAGCCCCGTCTTAGAGTAGTGGAAACAGCCAATTAAAGCTGCACTTTAACACAGATAGAAAAAAATCTGCCTCAAATACACGTTCAAGGATAAGCGATTGGGATGAGAAAAAAATCTGGCAGATCCCACGTACCTGGGAACCGACGTTATGCGAAGCATGCGGAGGGAAGGTGACCGTGTTGCAAAGTTTTTCATTGAGCGACACGTCATGAAATGACGCTCATACATGTAGGATTGTTGCACGCACAGTCATATGTTGAATAGTTTCTGATGTTTATATAACCAGTTTTTTCACTTGCACAACGATGTCAACTGGAACATGCGTATTAGCAACACCATAAGCTGATATGAAGCTCTGATGCTCGCGAAGATGCTGGCCCTGAACAATGCTACATAAATCAACTTCAGCGGCTTAACCACAATAGACGTTAACCCGACGTGAGGGCTGTATCAAAGGAGTACATATGTAATGTTTATAAAATTGGGTAGGCAGCACTGGAAGCACTATTGAGTTTTCACGAAGATTAACATCTGTTTAGAAAGTAGTTCAGAGATCTGTCGTAGCTCTGTGGTAGAATGCTTGACTACTACGCAGAATGCTTAGATTGGATTCCTGCTGACACCCTGAAGTTTATTATTTGCATTCATTGGGGGTTCAACGCTACCTATGTCAGATTTTTCTCAACACTGACATTTATTATATGCCTTTGTTAGGTCGACGCTACCAATCTCGAGTATTGCTCAATGGTCACGCGTTAAAATTGCCTATGTCTGTTCTCGTCGATCCTGGGTAGAAACTGAGTGTCGACCACCTGTGGCACATAGCTGCATACCAGCGGCGTATACCCGCCCGTAGGTATGTGCCACTGTCTAGAGGGAAGTGTTTGACGACGTACGCGACGACATTCAGGCATTATTCATGTCTTGACCAGCATGCCATATTAGTCAAACCAACTTACCCTCCCATGATAATTTTAGTTCACGCCAAGAGGGTGACCACGAGAGCACCCAAATGTAAAGGGCTAGATACATAGAAACGCTCTAAGTCTCCGAAATTCACAAATAAATGCTAAGAAAACCCCATATAGGCTGACTGCTGAATGTTTCCTAAGGCAATACGGTAATCTAGGGCGTGAGTATCAAACACGCCGCGTGTGAACACGTTTTCAACGTCCCGCCACAAATGTGACGGTCTTGGTCCCTTTTTTTTTCAGTAAGTTTGTTCACAGCTACATGAATGTGATTAGGCTCAATTATTCTTTTTTTTAGGCACCCCATGCGGCCATCATGCTGAAAATCATATCCGTAGAACAAAAATTTTATATATTTTGGCATTTGCAGTCATTTGATCTGGATATTATTAATAATCGTATGTTTCTCGAAAGCTTGCACCAAGTCTCCTTCATAACTTTACACCCATAGGACATGTGATATATGTCTATTTCTTAAAAGAAAAGTCAGCTGAAATAGCGTTCAAATTCCATCCCCCCCCTTTTTTTTCTTTCCAGCCTCAACGTTCTTCACTGCCTAATGGCCCCATGGACCCTCACGGGACGAGCGTAGGTGAGTTTTTGAGTCTTAGTCTAGGGAGTTATTGGTCCAAGCTTTATCTGTTTACCTCCCATCTAAAAAGACACGCTACCTGCGTTCTGCCAGGAATTCTCCTCCGAGAAGTCGAGCGTACGCTAGAATATTCTTTTTCAAGACGCGTCATGTTGGGAGCCGTTCACTCAGTCGCGTGGGCTGGCCTAATGCAAACATCACTAGTCACAGTGAAAAAAAAAAACCCCGAACGGAATGATAGTGGCTGCTTCAAATACAGGGGATGAGGGACTTGGTCAAGATATGAGGCTGAGAGCGCTGCAAGAGAGGAGGCAAAGCTGTTTTATAAGAAGTGTTTTTCCTGCCCCGCGGCTCCTTTGGTCTCCTCTATACCCTGTGAATGTTTACGCGCATTCTGAGAGACTCCGTTCGATGCCTGTCTTCTGGAAACACTAAATTTGTTTGAACTCGAGGCTGCTTTCTGTAAATCTGTTCCATTTTTTTTCCTTCCACCTCTCTTTTGCTATTTATGCTATTGTACAAGAGAAGGGGCTTCGTGGTTTTACGTTATAGGTGTTATAAAACTTGACTTTTCCACCTTCGCACGTCACTGTTGCACATATTGTCTTCTACATAGATTTGGTTCTTGTATTTTTTCTTTTATTTACCTTTAGGCACCAACCTATGTAGTTTAGGTAAACTATAAAGGTTGATAGGCTAGCGCCTGTCTACTTTGCCCGATCATTCATCAGGGCAGCTCCGAAGAGCTTTAGCACTGGGTGACAACCTCTCTTTCTCCGGACGTTTCCTTTCTCTAAGATATTATGTTCCAAGCTTTTCTGCTGCGAAAAAAGATCAGTGCCGCTCTCGATACAACACAAGAAAGAGAGCTTCTTTCATATAATGTCTCCAAAGACCGTACATTGAACTTGACGCAGACTTACGCTACTGCTGTGCTCGACTGGGCTGTATTGTTGATTACAGTCCTAAGTTGGCTATTAAAAGCAGGTATTCATTCTGCCTGGAAGAGCTCTTTGAGTAAGGTAATAGACAGCGTCCCAACTCCACGAGGGCAAAAAAAAAAAAACGTTCACTTAAAGCCGTTTTACCCAGTGAAGTTCTTTTCGTACGTTCGTACGTGAGATCTTTTATCCAGTCTGTCTGCGTTTGTCACTGATATTTGCAGCAAAAAGAAGGTCTCCTGGGGACGTTCTGTTTTGAATATACCATGACCTTTGAAAAAAAACAGACGATAAATATACCTTGTTAGATAAACAGCAGGCACAGAAACACCGCTCTTCGTCTTTGAAGATCTGTGGCACACGTTAAACACAGATACTTGTTCCAAATTGGCGCTCCAGTTTGTCACTGCAGCCTATCGCACGACATCTTGCGCACTGCGCGTAAGCGATTGACGTAACGAGCAAGTCTGTCACTGGCGCCACCTCAGTACTGTGTTGCGAACGCATATCCTAATGAGCAGAGGCTAACAGGCCTGAGAAGGATATCGGACAGGTATAGAAATCCACATAAGCAGGTGGCATGTACTGCATGTACAGCTCTGGAACATGTATAAATGACTGTTTCAATGGTTTTTTTTTCGCTGAGATCGTTCGGGGCTTCATAGAATAAAGAAACTACTTTCCTAGGGTGGAGGCTGTGCTTCTTCTTTATTAAATTTTGTTCATTTTCCCTTTTTCTGGGCCAGGCATTCACAAACCAATGGACGTCTTGATGTTATCACAAAACTAATTGAAAAGTATTCCTACGAATAGCGCTGATACACGAATGCTAATGTCACTGCATTTAAATGAAGAGAATTTTCGCTGCAAAGAATAAATATATCAATCTTGAAAATGCATCAGTTGCATCTTACTAACTATTCATCATAGGTCACGGAAATTCATCAGATGCATCTAAACCATACAACTGTACCAAACATACACCTTCCTCGTCGGTTTTAGTTTTGGCCATAGCGCCGCGATTGATGAAAGTAAGTTCCAAAAAGGTGATTCCCGAAATTTGGCCACTATCTCACCCTCCAAAAGTGAAGGTCCAACAAAGCTGTATGAAACACACTCATTCGAATTAGGAGGGGGATGTTTTGTCATAATTACTTTAGAGTAATGACAAAGATAGTCTCACTGTGGAAGCTTTGGAAAACCGCGATTCGCTTCGTAGCTTATTTCAGCAAGACAAACTTCTTTCTTTCGTCAAGAATTGTATTCACGCTGTTGATCTAGTGTCTTTACACTGGTGGTCTACTCATGACAGTCTTAAAATGAACTGCTTGAGTTTCTAGACAAGCCTTCTTTTTACACATGAAAGCTGAAAACACACGCGATCGGAGGAGGTATGGCGGTTTCCCATCATTCGTAGCCCTTGTCTGATGTGCAGAGCAGTGGCAACCTTGTTACCAGGAAAAAAGCGCCAGGACGTTACCTTTGTTCATAGGTGTCCTAACATCCAGCATATCGTTTTGATGCTTGTTTTGTCGATTTATTCATTGATATAAATAGTAAGCGCTATGATGTAAGCCTGATCACAAAGAACGATGAATAGTTTCTCTTCAATTGTTAAAAAGCCATTAGCAATTCAGTGGTTGAAGTTTAGTTGTGACTATAGCTGTGCACGGGTCTACTGCAAATGCGTTCGTCGGCTCGTCTCTCCACCTCTCCTAATGCCATTTTTCCGCATCCGAAGTGAAAACGCAGCAAGTTCTCACATCTTCAAGCAGAGGAGAATCAGCGCGAGGTCAAGGGCTTGGACAAACTCTAAGCCCTTGAGCCACCCACAGCGCAAGTGTCTGTTGGTGGCTTAAGGGCTTGTAGTTTGATTTCAGTCAATGCAGACAAAATCATTGCAGGTATATACATTGTTGTATAATGAAACTTAATATTCTGAGACCAGAAAATCCTTCTAGTTGTAACTCAAGCTGTATTATGACGCAGACACGAAAGAATCCCTCCTCACTCCGCTGCTGTGCAAATACTCGAGCATCAGTAACAAGCGCAAATATTTTAACTAGCAGTTTTGGTGACTCTGTTAGAATTCAACACCTTAATATAATTCCTTACCCCTTCCTTAACCTTTCTTCCTTTCTTAGATTGCACCTTCATGTTGTGGGTATACGATTTAGCGGTTTGTCCGGGTGGCAGTGATGCACCATGCCAAACGAGACTCAAACTTACTTCAGTCATTTAAGCTCGAACGTGTTTCTTTGCTACCTCCAGATTTTCTTACT
This sequence comes from Rhipicephalus annulatus, assembly GCA_013436015.1. Classification (NCBI taxonomy): domain Eukaryota; kingdom Metazoa; phylum Arthropoda; class Arachnida; order Ixodida; family Ixodidae; genus Rhipicephalus; species Rhipicephalus annulatus. The sequence continues at coordinate 720,085 of WOVY01010026.1, read as the reverse complement.
CTTCTCTTACATGTTGTGATGTTTCGCTCATCTATATTATATTTCTCCAATCTGTGATGACCCATACCTGTCATCTATTAGCCACCTCTTACACTCAGACATTCAACAATGTGTCAATTATGAGTGTGTGTGTGTGTGTGTGTGTGTGTGTGTGTGTGTGTGCGTGTGTGTTGAGCATTCAAGTAGTTACAAGGCTAGCCCACTGTTGTGAGGGAAATGACTAGATAAGTAAGTCTTCTTGTAGCTATACCACTTGTCCTGCTTAACGTTTGCCAATGACGTCTAGTATACACAGTGCGACAATAATGAATTTAAATCAAGTAGCCGCGCTTCAGCACGCTGTAAACTACTGTAGTCGTTCGTGAGTGCAGCAGGTTCCAGCCTTTCTAGCGGGTGAAATATTTAAGAAAGCAAACAAAAGCTAAGTTTCTATATGTATCCAACTATAGATTTACATTCGAGTATTCCGGAAGAAGAGGAATATTTGAGTTCATTGTTACACGCAAGATAAATAAAACAAGTAGAATTTAGTACAAAGACGGAGGAGAAATATATCGGAATGCTTAAGTCCGCCTTTTTTGTGTGTTGATCAACCTTGATATTTAATCATGTCTCACTGAGGGACGCTCTACCGCGCTGCCGGGCTTCCACGTTGCTGACAGAGCGAGCCAGTGAGCGAATGGCTCAGGAGGCCCGAGACGCAGAGGCCGTGAAGAAATTAGGCAGGCCGAGTTCGTCCTGACGACAAACATCGTGGCACTGCGAAGTCACTGTGGTCTGGGTTTACGCCGCAAGGGGAATACTACAAATCGAATTGCAAGCACGACCATCACTGCCACCTCCGCACTCGACTCGGCGCCGACTCGCGAGCAGCGGCAAGTGTGTCGTGGAACCGAAAGTAGATCATCCGATAACTACTGAGTGAAACAAAAAAACTGCGTCGAAACCTAGCTCATTCCCGCAGGAGAAAGGGCGCCAAAATAAAGAAGCTGATCGTTGAAGCAGCGCACAAAAATAAAAGAAGCGGAAAGAATGAAGCAAAAAAAAAGATGCAAGAAAGGTGACGTCATTCTCAGAAAAAAAATCCCCGGAATGGAACATAAAGTCACGGAGAACTGTTTTTGGGGAAATAATGCAAGAAACTTCCGAGAGACATCACCAGGCAATCGATGATAAATGCTTCCCCAGACACACCCCACTGCCATTGCCTCCTCCTCTATCCACGGTGCCTTCGCTACAACCAGCATGTCTTCGCCATGCGAGGGTTTGCGGACCCTCCACTTGGCCTGGGGCGGGGTTGGAGAGACGCACGTTGGCGACAATGACCCGGCCTCACTCAAAGAGAACGGCGTCTTCTTTTGCGTCTCTGCAGGTGCAGCGGCTCTTTAGCAACAGTACCTTCTTCTCAGGACGTTTTCTTGATTAACGTAGCACACGTTCTTGATAGGGAGACGTTAGTGAGCAGAAGAAATACATTTCTGCTTTTTTGTTTCCACTGCAGAACAATATAGCCATACACAAATGCTGTGACAGAGCTTGTAACATTATGGCACGTAAACTGGGCAGGAAGCAAAAAAAATACGTTTATTTTGATCCTTCGAAATGTCTCATTGTGTTGCACTGCGAATATAGCAAAAAATGGTGACGCTAGAAAATTGCCACACAAATGAACACGTTCCAGCAATAACCATTTAGAATATAACGAAGTTCACGTACAGTCCCTACCTGAACGGCCCCTGCCTTTCTTTTGCCGGCTATTAGATTTGAGATTTGGTTGGCCAGTGAAAGCACGCCTGTTCTATTCATTCCGTTGGTGCTAGTTTCTTTTTTTTTGAGGGGTTGGGGATCAGTTGAGTACTACGAAATATTGCCAAAATCGGCTGAACACAGGGCCACCCTCGTTTCGTGTTTCCGGTCACGTACCAGTGGCAATAACCCATTCAACCCGATCTTTCCGCTGGAACCCAAAGAATGTAGTTGCAGTGAAAAAAATTCTTCTGTGCTGTGCATGACTCACGTCTCGTGTGCGGCACAGATTTGCCCCTTTGTGCTCCCTTTTCCACCAAACGAGCGATGAAGCTGTACATCTGAGTTTTCTTTTATTTATTTTATTTTTCACGTAGTTTTCCAATGTGTCAATGACCTTTAGCCTCAGCTAAACCTTGTTTTCTCTCGTACATATTTGCAACACGAGAAGCATATGTTAAAACTTTAGATACGCAACTGCGCACATGACACTAGAACACCCGCTTCGCGTGTCTGCAAAGCAGGGGAATTGAATGTGTACGAGCTCTCCTAAATGTACATGATTTGTATTTACTTCATGTATTGCTTCCCAAATTCTCTGTCCCATGGTCACACCCATTCATCGGTTAGTATTTTTGCCATTCAGCGTCCCGGCCATGTATTTGTATTTTCTTGCCAGCAAGACAACGGAAGCTACGTCAATAGAAAAAAATTTGGAGTTTATGATTCAGACCTGCTCTGTGGGAATGCAATCTTCAAGCATAAGCAAACGGTACTAGCTATATGTCTCTCTGACGTGCTCAGATGTTACTTAGACCAGGGGCACGAGTTCGTTATGGTGCACAACTCTAAGCTCTTGGATAGTGCTTTTGCCTGTGGTCTTATTCTTTGTCACACTGCATGAATAGCGTAAAAATTGTGACTACAGAATACATCAACGACAAACGAGCACATCACTTGAGCAGGGCGGCCGTTTTGGAGACATTGCGGATAATTTAGAATGCATGTCAGCACTAGGCACTTGGGAAAGGGAGGGGGGAGTGATTCTCAAATGAATAGAATATCTGTTTCTGAGCGGGAAACACCTTGTGATGGTTGAGGGACGTTCGTCACTGTGTTTGTTATTAGCGGACGAGAAAGGATTAACATGAACTTTTTATTTCATGGCATGAGTGGAACGGCTGACGGCGCACGGATACGCTACCGTGTGCAGCGCCGTTGAGTCGGACGTCGCGGCCAACCCAGCAGTCAGGGTCGCAATTCCGGAGGTCCAGGATCGGGCCAAGGCCCACGAGGACCACACCCGGTAGGCCTCGCCCACGAACCTGCTCCCGGCCACTGCACCCAGGCAGGAGCCGTTCAGCAGGCCCCGTCCTTGGACCTTGTACAGGCCGACGGACTCGACCTCGAACAGGCACACCGGAGCTCGACCTGGCCGACACGTACGGGTCCCACGTCCGGCTCAGGAACGCTGCCAGGAACTCGTACTCTCGAGCGGCGCACGGCTTCCTCTGCCTTCATGGCCTCCACCCTCGAGCGGTCTTTACCGCACGTTCCTTCTTCTTGGCCAGGGCACCGCCAGGTACCCTCGGGTGCACACTGCAGCTCATGAGCTCGCGGCCCGCGTCCGAGTCTGGCGCGTCGCTCGGTATGGCTCGGCACTGCTCGGCGATTCTCGATCCAGCCAGAACTCCCCTGGCACCTGGATAATCGGCCACCCTGAATCCTCGCCCGGCTCCATGGTCCTCCGTACACACGCCCACGTCTCGCCCGGCAGAACATCTCGCTCGTACCTTGCCGAAGTGCGACGCTCTTGTGACACCGGCGCTTGATGGCATGGGTGTGGCCACGGAGCAGTCAACCCGCATTGGAGACGCGATGCTCCATGCGGGGCATGGCCAGTCCGTCCAGCTAAAAGCGTGCGCCGAGACGCGATGCTCGACGCAACCGTGACCATTAGCCAGGCCACGTTCATCGCTGTGTCGAACGGCTGACCGCGGAACCGCCTCGCCGAGATCCGCGATGCCCTCGGCAAGGAAGAGAACAGCAGGCCAGGCCGCGCCCCGAGATGCAGTACTCGTGCCGCTAATGCCGCCCCAGCTGGTGGCTGGGCGGCAGCAGCGTGGACGGCCGTGTTCCCTGGCCGGAACCTGGCTCGCCTGCGTCCGACGCTTCGGCACGCTGTCTCCCGTCTGCCGCTGCTTCGGCTCGTCCCCAGCCACAAAGCCCACTGCCACGTGATGGTCGCCCGTGGCCCAATCGTGGCACGCCACCTCTATGGGCCACCACAGGTCATCAGCTGATTCGCTGACACTCACGTGCACATTACACGTGCCTTGCCCCGCACTTCCGTCGTTGTCGTTTTCTTCACTCATCACACACCTCAACAGTAGCTCGCGAGGGCTGGGGGCAAGGAGGGATTAGAATGATAGGGGGAATTGAAGGTATAGAGATACAGAGAAAGGCCGGGACAGCCACATACGGAAGCAGGGAGAAGATAGGAAATACGGACACGGTCGCAAGAGTCCGAGGATGGGGCACCACTCAGCGAGAGCTCTTGTCGGCGTCAGGAAATGGCGTAGGGCGAGCCAGCCGGCCAGAGTTGCGCTGTCGTCGGAGATCGCAGGGGCGCAACCGGTCGGCTTGAAATCCAGCGAGCGAGTCACCTCATGGGGAAGAGACAGGTGTTCATTTCTGCTGTACCCTTTAAGTTTTGTTCTGCATTCCCATTATATAAAAATATCGCAATGAATTTCTAACCTCTTAGGCATTGTGTTCTACCTTTGCGGCATCGTCGCTCACGTAGTTGGTTGTTGTTGCGCTCAACCAAACGCTGAGAATCACTGCCCTTTCATACTGATCCTCTGCTAATAAGCAAGTGCTGGTGGAGGCGACTTGGCGTCGTTCACTTCGCGAATTTGGAGTCCCGCCCTACTGTCCATCTTTCCTAGCGAAGCAAGCGACACTCTCTGAACCCGCCCCTTCCCCCTCAAAATGACTGTGTTCGCTCTGACTTTCTGAAGTAAATGCCGAAAACAGCGAATCGTAACGCATTCGTATTCCTACACATTGCTGCCCGATATGGTTTTCTGTTCACGTATATTTCTCTTAGTAAGTATTCATGTAAAAAAGCGAGTTTCACTGATGCCCTCAATATTATACGTGCAATGAGATATAATATTCAGTCCCCTTTTTGCTGGTCAATGCCCGATACTTCTGCATTACCGTAATGACTGACCAAGCTAACATACCGAACTATCAATTTTCTTGCGTCCTGATCCAGCTCATGATTACGGAGCAACTCATGATTACGGAGTTAGACAAGGAGAGCAGAAAGGTGGGTCTTAAAATTAATCTGCAGAAAACGAAAGTAATGTACAACAACCTCGGAAAGGAGCAGCACTTTGCGATAGGTAATAGTGCACTTGAAGTTGTAAAAGACTATGTCTACTTAGGGCAGGTAATAACCGCAGAGCCTAACCACGAGATTGAAGTAACTAGAAGAATAAGAATGGGGTGGAGCACATTCGGCAGGCACTCTCAAATTATGACAAGTAGATTGCCACTGTCCCTCAAGAGGAAGGTATATAACAGCTGTATCTTGCCGGTACTTAGCTACGGAGCAGAAACCTGGAGACTCACAAAGAGGGTTTCAACTTAAATTGAGGACGACGCAGCGAGCAATGGAAAGAAAAATGGTAGGTGTAACCTTAAGAGACAAGAAGAGAGCAGAGTGGATTAGGGGACAAACGGGAGTTAAGGATATCATAGCTGCAATAAAGAAGAGGAAATGGACATGGGCCGGGCATGTAGCACGTAGACAGGATAACCGCTGGTCATTAAGGGTCACCAACTGGATTCTCAGAGAAGGGAAGCGGGGGTAGGGGGAGACAGAAGGTTAGGTGGGCAGATGAGATTAAGAAGTTTGCGGGTATAAATTGGCAACAGCAAGCACAGGACCGGGTTAACTGGCGGAACGTGGGAGAGGCTTTTGTCCTGCAGTGGACGTAGACAGGCTGATGATGATGATGATGATCCAGTCCTGAATATTTCAAATGATAATAAAGGTCCTATACCCATCGACGTTCAGTAATTATAGTGCGTTTACTTAAGTAGCGCCACTCGTTTACAGACACTTACAACTGGAAGCCCGAACATCGCTTGCAGTGTATCAAGAACTGCACTTCGTGGAAACTGATTCTTTGCATAGCCCGCCTCGCCTATAATGTTGACCAAGCAGAATAGACAGCATCTTGTCTTTCGCTAATCCATCACCTTGAAATTGAAGGAATCTTGTGAAGAAGTTGGGAATTGGAAGGGCCCATTACAAAGAGCGCTACTTTTATTGCAATAACCGCGCCCCGCGACATACCACATCAGTGTGTTCGCGGTTTCCGTGCAATTTTACCTTAAGTTTGCACCTTACTGGCTAAAATAACGGAACTTTAAATCAATGAAGTAAATACGGAGAAAAGAACCCCTGTTCCTATGTAATTCCAACAATAGGCGCGGAAGCGGCATAATGAGGGTGCCCCACTCTCCGCATTCCAGGAATATGACGCGAAGAATTCGCTTCCCCCTGCAATTTACATATCAAAATTCTCTTTAAATGGAAAATAAATCTCTAAGAAAACTTAACAAGGTGCACAGTTCACAGTCAAGCGCCATTCTTGAAGCAAAGCCATGTTTGGTTCACTACTCTCCGTACTCATACTTTGTATTTAGGTGGAAACAATAAAAAAATATTCTCTTTCAATGGTTTCCGCGCCTACAAGATACGCTCTATGCGCCCTGCTTCGCGTCTAAGCCTTCTCTTTCAGGCCAGGAAGGAAAATCTACTTAAGTCTCTCTTCCGGTTCATTATTACCAGCTTGGCGGTAATGAAGCCAGAAAATAATAAATGTGCTCACTTCAACGTGGCGCGTCATCGGCTTCCGCATGAGTCTCTTTTTTTTTCAGCAGCCCGATAATTCTTTTCTTTCACGAAAGCCCATGAAAAGAGAAGGCAAGACGAGAGTGAAAGTTTTGATCACCGTTCATCGCTTGTTGCCTCTTTCGTTCCTCGATTGTGTATACTGCAAACGACCTTCGCAAAAATTTCTTTTCTTCTCGTGATCCATATGAACCACACAAAAACCTAACTTCAACGAAGACGTGAAAAGCATCCCGGCTATAAGACTTTTCAATGAATGCGCCGAGAGTTTGCATAATGGGGCTCGCGATCTATGTTTCCTTCGTTCCTACCAGCCTGGCGACCACTGACTATGCAGCGTCCTGTATTCGTTTTTTTTTCGTTTGCGAATGCATTTCTTGGTCGGGACATATCAGGCGTTTCTCGGTGTCCGCGCGCCGGCATCTCTCCGCTCTCGCTTCCTCTTCCATTGCAACAGCTGTGAGCGCGGGCGCTTGTGAGGGAATGGAGAGAAGGAGCGCACTATGGCGTGTCCCATCGTTACGCCATCAAGCATTTCCCGCCAGATAGTGGCACATACCCGCGGGTGCCGTGTCCATTGATACGCGCGTATGAGCCACAGTTGATTGAAAACTAAGCATCTGCCCAGGAACGACAAGCACACACAGGGCCAAATTTAACGCGCAATTGTTAAGAAAAACCCGGCATCGGCCATGCTGATCCGACGAATACAAATAATAAATGTAAGGGTACCAGCAGGACTCAAACCAATGACTTCTGCGTGGCAGTCAAGCATTCTGCGACATAGCCACGCCGGGTCTTAGAACCACTTTTTGAACAGACCCTAATGTTCGTGAAACATCAATTGTGATTGGAGTTCTATGTATGCATTTTCTTAAACATTACATATGTACTACAGCCATCACGTCGGGTTAACGTCAATTGTCGTGTTACCTCAATGAACCTCAGCGCCATGCGCTCAAGTTGATTTACGTAGCAGTGTCCAGGGCTGCCATCCTCGGAACCCCCTGGCCCGCTTCATACAAGCTTTGCTTATACTCATATGAGTATAAGCAAAGCCAACAAGAACATATGTTCGTGTTGGCACCGTAGCACAAGTATCAACAACTGGCTATATAAACGTCTACAACTCTTCTACATATTTCCATGCGTGCAAAATTTATGCATATATTTAGCGTCATCTTATTACCCGTCGCTCAGCATAAAATTACAACACGGCCACCTTCCTTCCGCATGCTGCGCACAACCTCGCTTCCTAAGGTACGTGAAATCTGCCGAATTTTATATACATCTTTTACTTTACAGTGTAGGATAAAAAACAAAAATTACGCTTCTGCCAACCTGTCTACTTCATATATATATATATATATATATATATATATATATATATATATATATATATATATATTGCCACGCTGTGTTGGTAGCAGAAGACGAGAGCGAAGAAGTGAATGGCAGCTCTGGCTGAGTAAACAGTCCTCTACTTCGAGTTCCTGCCTATCGTTTCCTCTCGCGACAGACTGGTGGAGGTGCTGGGTACTGTACTGCAACGTCTTATGCCTGCTGGTCCTGAACCAGAAGCAACCACCGCCAGTGCACCAGGGTCTGCTGATATCTATCGAAGCAACCGCCGCCTTCAAGGACTACCACCACAGTACGGCCCCTTGGCAAGTTCCGTGAGTACAATGTTAGCCACATCCGCAGGTGAGGATGTCGAAGACTGGCTTGACCATTTTGACCGGGTCGCTGCCATCAACGACTGGGACAATCGCCGTAAGTCGAAGAACGTGTATATCTCCCTCTTAGACGCGGCAAGAGTGTGGTATGAGAACCACGAAACTTCATTCACAAGTTGGCATGAATTCCATCGGCAGCTTCGTGAGGCGTTCAGTAACCCCGAACGGAAAGATAGAGCGGAGCAGGCACTTTCTTCGCGGTTTCAAATGACGAACGAGAGCGTCGCCATGTTCGTCGAAGAAATGTCGCGATTGTTTCGACGGGCTGACCCCCACATGCCAGAAGACAAGAAAGTGCGCCTGCTAATGTGAGGCGTAAAGGAGCAACTTTTAGCGGGCCTTGTGCGCAACCCTCCTACGACAGTGTCCGAGTTCATACGTGAGGCCACAATTATGGAGCGCATGCTTCGGCAGCGGGTGTCGCAGTATGAGCGTCAGACAGCCATGTCCGCTGCGTGCTCGCTTGTACCAGGAAGTGATAACAGGGAGGTCCTCAAAGAACTCATACGGCAAGTCGTACGCGAAGAACTTCAGAAATTTCATGCAGCGTCTCCTCCCAGTAGTGCTGCTCTTACGGACGTCGTTCGCAACGAAATCAGGCAGTTCGTTCACTCCTCACCACCATCGCAAGTCGAAGCTCCCATGCTTTCCTACGCGGATGCCCTACGCGTCTCTACGCCGTCGACGGCACATTTTGCTCATCCACCTGCTGGGACTCCCAGACGCTTTCCAAGTCCAGCCCACCGCCTGCCTTCTCAGGCCGATTTTCATCGTGGCCCGCGGAAGTCCACCATCTGGCGTGCACCCGACAATCGTCCTTTGTGCTACCATTGTGGTGAAGTTGGACACATGTACCGCGACTGTTACTACCGAAGAATAGGCCTACGCGGATTCCACCTAGATGCACGTTGCCCACGCTATGGTGAACGCCCACAAGAAATTGCGGATTACTTGGAAGGTAGTCATCACGCTCCTGTCCCGCCGCGATGACAGTCACGGTCACCATCACCCCACCCCGTCCGTCCACATCAACGCACCGCGCCCGACCCACCTTTGGGTCCCCTGGTGTCAGTGGCGCAAGCCCACGTCGGGGAAACTGAAAACGGCGACCTCCGGAGGTGAGGCCGCTGTCACGCGAACCGGCAAATACCCTCCGCCGCTGCCTTACGACGTGCCGTTAAAGCCTGTTTGTGAAACCGCCAACAGAACGTCCGCTGCCATTATCATTTCCGTCGACTGTTATCCGGTGACTGCGCTTGTCGACACGGGAGCTGATTACTTGGTGATGAGTGCTTCATTGGCCACCCGTCTACACAAGGTGCTGACAACGTGGGACGGCCCTCAACTAATCACCGCTGGAGGACACCTCGTATCCCCTATAGGAAGGTGCACCGCCAGGCTTGAGATTTGTGCGTCGGCTTTTGTAGCATCATTCCTTGTACTGCCCAATTGTTCTCGGCCAGTCATTTTAGGCATGGATTTTCCGCAAGAGTCATCATCATCATCATCATCATCATTATTATCATCATCAGCCTGACTACGTCCACTGCAGGACAAAGGCCTCTCCTATGTTCCGCCAGTTAACCCGGTCCTGTACTTGCTGCTGCCAATTTATACCCGCAAACTTCTTAATCTCATCTGCCCACCTAACCTTCTGTCTCCCCCTAACCCCCTTCTCTTCTCTGGGAATCCAGTTAGTCACCCTTAATGACCAGCGGTTATCCTGTCTACACACTACATGCCGGGCCCATGTCCATTTCCTCTTCTTTATTTCAACTATGATATCCTTAACCCCCGTTTGTCCCCTAATCCACTCTGCTCTCTTCTTGTCTCTTAAGGTTACACCTACCACTTTTCTTTTTATTGCTCGCTGCGTCGTCCTCAATTTAAGCTGAACCCTCTTTGTAAGTCTCCAGGTTTCTGCTCCGTAGCTAAGTACCGGCAAGATACAGCTGTTATATACCTTCCTCTTGAGGGATAGTGGCAATCTACCTGTCATAATTTGAGAGTGCCTGCCGAATGTGCTCCACCCCATTCTTATTCTTCTAGTTACTTCAATCTCGTGGTTAGGCTCTGCGGTTATTACCTGCCCTAAGTAGACATAGTCTTTTACAACTTCAAGTGTCCTATTACCTATCTCGAAGCGCTGCTCCTTTCCGAGGTTGTTGTACATTAATTCGTTTTCTGCAGATTAATCTTAAGACCCACCTTTCTACTCTCCTTGTCTTGCCGCAGATATAATCGCGGAGCGATAATTAATCTGCGCGATTTGTTCGTCAGTTTTGTTAACTGTGTTTCTCCAGATTCCGATATCGAGAACAAACATCGTCGCGCGGCCTTACGCGTAGTCGATGATTGCGTCACGTTGCCACCTCGCAGTAGTATCTTCGTGCTTGTTGAGTGTCCACGGGAGCAGTAGATTACGGGCATCGCCGAAAGTAACGTGACGTTATTGCTTGATCGGGAAGTGGCCATTGCTCGAAGTCTCGTTCAACTCTAAAATGGCCAGACTACAATTTTAGTTACGAACTTCGATGGCGAACACAGGCATTTTGCGAAACGCACAACCATAGCTTACTTAAAAGCATTGGATGATTTGGACGCTTTCCCTTTAATTACGACGATCTCGACTGAGAACAGCTGCGATACTGACGTGACTAGTCGCCTCAACGTCAATCGCCAGTTAGAAGAACCTAGGAGGGTAAAGCTCCTCAGTCTCCTCTCATCATTTAGTGACTGTTTTGCCACTACTTCGAAAGTCCGACAGACTCCTCTAATGAAGCACAGAATTATCACTGAGCCCATCGTGCAACCCGTGCACCGACATGCTTACCGCGTGTCGCAGAAGGAGCGAGATGCTATCCGTCATCAAGTGAAACAAATGCTCGATGACGACGTAATTCAACCATCGACTAATCCTTGGGCGTCGCCACTTGTTCTGGTTAAAAAGAAAGATGGTTCATTACGATTCTGTGTCGACTACCGCCAACTGAACAAGTTAACGAAAAAAGACGTATATACTCTTCCTCGTATTGATGACTCCTTGGATCGCCTGTGACACGCCCGTTACTTCTCTTCCATGGATCTCCGTAGCGGATATTGGCAGATTGAAGTAGATGAACGGGACCGAGAAAAAAACAGCGTTTATTACACCGGATGGTCTTTATGAGTTTAAAGTTCTCCCTTTTGGCCTGTGCTGCGCTCCAGCCACGTTCCAACGAATGATGGACACAGTTTTATGTGGCTTGAAGTGGTACTCTTGTTTAGTGTATTTAGACGACGTAGTCGTTTTTTCTACGACTTTCGAACAGCACATTGAGCGCCTTGAGGCAGTTATTCTGGCTATTCGAACTGCCGGCCTCTCTCTGAAATTGGAAAACTGTCATTTTGGATATGAGGAACTGAAATTTTTTGGCCACATTGTCAGCAGCAGTGGTGTTCGCCCCGATCCTGACAAGGCTAAGGCAGTTGCTTTGTTCCCAATACCGAAAACAAAGCATGATGTACGCCGCTTTCTGGGACTTTGTGCTTATTACCTCCGCTTCGTGCCAAACATTTCGAAAATCGCCGACCCTCTACAACAACTCGTCAAGGATGACAACGCCTTCATCTGGGGTCCCAAACAATCCGGCACTTTCCGCGACCTTCAACAACGCCTACAAACGCCACCGATCCTAGGTCACTTCGACACCGAAGCAGACACAGAAGTCCGTACTGACGTGAGCAACCTTGGCCTCGGAGCTATTCTCGTGCAATATCAAGATGGCGTGGAACGCGTCATCGCCTACGCTAGCCGCACGTTGTCATCTGCGGAGAAGAACTACTCGACGACTAAAAAAGAATGTCTGGCGGTTGTATGGGCCATTACGAAATTCAGACCCTACTTGTACGGACGCCCCTTCCGAATTGTAAGTGACCACCACTCTCTCTGCTGGCTAGCGAATCTGAAAGATCCTTCGGGCCGTCTCGCAAGATGGAGCCTTCGGTTACAAGAGTTTGGTATAACGATGGTTTACAAGTCTGGCCAGAAACACACCGACGCTGACTGTCTTTCCCGCGCGCCCGTCGAGGTCGCTGAAGAAGACAATGATGAAGACTTCAGCTGCCTTGCTATTCTCGCATCATTAAACGTGGCTGAGCAGCAACGCGAAGACTTAGAATTGCAACCACTCATCGAATACCTTGAGGGACGTTGCCCACAACCCCCCATCAGTTCGCGCGTGATTTGTCACCTTTCTGTCTACGCCAAGGCATCCTCTACAAGTGCAACTTTCATTCTACGAAAACTGTTTACCTCCTCGTCGTTCCTGCTGCTCTCCGCGATGATGTTTTGCGTGCTAGTCACGACGAGCCATCGTCAGGACATCTTGGCTTCGCGCGTACTCTGGCGCGGATCAAGGACAAATACTACTGGCGGAAACTTACGAAAACCGTCCGGCAGTACGTTAAGACATGCACAGCCTGTCAGCGCCGCAAAACTCCAACGACGAAACCAGCCGGTCTGCTTCAGCCTTTGCGACCCCCACACGAACCTTTTGAAAAGGACGGGATGGATTTACTCGGCCCGTTTCCGAAGTCTACGGCTGGTAACCACTGGATTGTGGTTGCCACCGATTACTTGACCAGATACTGCGAAACACAAGCCGCCCAGCGAGCAACTGCTTCCGAGGTGGCTGACTTTTTATCAAGAACATCGTTCTCCGCCACGGTGCTCCCGCTGTCGTCATCACAGATCGAGGTACTGCTTTTACGGCACAGTTGCTCCGACAGATCCTGTTGCTGAGCGGCACGACGCACCGAACAGCAACTGCGTACCACCCACAGACTAAAGGTTAACCGAACGTCTTAAGAAAACGATTGCAGATATGCTTTCGATGTATGTCGCCAAGGATCAGAAGAAGCGGGATGAAATCCTCCCGTATATAACATTTGCCTACAATACGGCTATGCAGGAAACCACTGGCTTTGCTCTTTTTCGTCTGGTTTACGGCCGCGACGTCACCACAATGCTTGACACCATGCTGCAACCAACTCTGCCGGACACAATTACCCTGGATGCACATGTATTTGTTCAGCGTGCCGAAGACGCCCGGCAGCTGGCGCGCTTTCGCAATTTATCGCGGCAAAATCAAGATGCTCGCCAGTACAACACCCACTACAGTGCAGTAATATACAAACCCGGTGACCTAGTCTGGGTTTCGACTCCTATACGTCAACGTGGACGCTCAGAAAAATTGTTATGTCGGTACTTCGGACCCTACCGAGTTCTTCATCGCCTCGGTGAAGTGAACTACGAAGTTGTCCCAGCAGACACGTCACACCGTTCTCGCTGACCCCGCTCCTCGGATGTGGCTCACGTGTCCAGGATGAAGCCGTACTATTCTCGTTGACTGCAAGACAAGAACTTTGTGATGTGGCAATATCTTTCAAGACAATTGCACATTACTTTCTTGCCTCTTTATTTTTCATCTCGTCCTTTTTCTTTTCAATGGACACAGACATTTCTTACTACCTTTCGTTGTTTTTCGGAGCCATGGCATTCATTCGATGCTTCTTCTTCTTTTTTTTCATTGGGGAGAGGGTAATGCCACGCTGTGTTGGTAGCAGAAGACGAGAGCGAAGAAGTGAATGGCAGCTGTGGCTGAGTAAACAGTCCTCTACTTCGAGTTCCTGCATATCGTTTCCTCTCGCGACAATATATATATATATATATATATATATATATATATATATATATATATATATATATATATATATAGAAAGAAGTGTATACCTAAGGGCTCGTTTTCCGTGTTTTTACACAATAATAATGAGATCTAACAAACAATAATGCCAAGGAAAGTATAGGGGAAGATATTAGACCAAATTGTAGTGTAACTATGAAGAAAAAGTGGGTCATAAGACTGGACAGGATCCAGGATAACTTACCATGGACAGGATCCAAAACCTGCGACCTTCGAATGACGCGTTCGATGCTCTACCACTGAGCTACCACGACAGCTATCGCCCCAGCGACTTTATAGGGTTTATATGTGAATTAAGCGTGGGAGTGTCAGTCAGCGCCACCAGTAACCATGGCGGCGAGTGTGGCACACTCTTTTGAGCCTGTTTGGCGTCACGTATAGCACTTGAACTTGTTACGAGTGGGCAGCTAACCAATAGTCTAATTGTATACAACCTAAAGGCACTAAGTCTGCCAGTACGAGACCCTCGTTAATGAATTAAGGAAAGAAGTGTATACCTAAGGGCTCGTTTTTCGTGTTTTTCCACAATAATAATGATATAACAAACAATAATGCCAAGGAAAGTATAGGGTAAGATAATAGACCAAATCGTAATGTACTTATGAAGAAAAATGGGTGAAAAGATAACTTGCCGTGGGCAGGATCTGAACCTGTGACCTTCGAATGACGCGTTCGATGCTCTACCACTGAGCTACTACGACAGCTATTACCCCAGCAGCTTTATAGTGTTTATATGTGAATTAAGCGTGGGAGTGTCAGCGTGGGATATATATATATATATATATATATATATATATATATATATATATATATATATATATATTTATATATATATATATATATATATCGCATTTAGGAACGGTTTGAATAGCATGAAAACATGTGGTTGTCTTTATATAGATAATGTGCCCTGCCGCCGTGGTCTAGTGGCTAAGGTACTCGGTTGCTGACCCGCCGGTCGCTGGTTCCAATCCCGGCTGCGGCGGCTGCATTTCCGATGGAGGCGGAAATGTTGTAGGCCCGTGTGCTCAGATTTGCGTGCACAATAAAGAACCCCAGGTGGTCGAAATTTCCGGAGCCCTCCACTACGGCGTCTTTCACAATCATATGGTGGTTTTGGGACATTTAACCCCACATATCAATCAATCAATTATATCAATAATATCTTTGTGCATTGGCACGTACTATATCAGCAAAACATTATGTCACCATGCCATAAATAGGCAGCACTATCAGTTTGTCGCAGTGACTATCGCAGGAAGACCTAAATAATGTATAGCTTGGCCGTAGCATATCAGAGGAATCTACAATAAAAGCAAACACTGCACAAGTGTACAGCTTATCCGGAGGCTACACGGTGCATCGTCTGATCAGGCTGGCCGTATCAACTCTTGCTTTCAACGTCCAAGGTGAGACCACTAAGAATTGTCTAGAGATGACTGCATCACTCATTTATTCGCAACGCAGTTTTTCAATTGGCATAAGAGTTTATTGGAAATTAGCAAAATAGCGGTACTCATTGCGCCACGAAGCCAACAATATGCACCACGTTGCTGCATTGTGTAAACTTGAAAAGACCAAGTTGTTCTAGTGTTTCGATTTGCTGATGCTGTTTCCCGATGTTTCCTATGAAAGAAGATGAAACACTGCCATCGTTGTAAGCCTAAATGGGAAGGAAATACTCGAGATGTTTTTAGTTTATTATTGATTGCTTACGCAGTGTCGTGTTCCGATATTTGTATGTAGATTGTCTCGGTGCAAACATTTTGTTTGCGTTAAGTGTAGAGTATCCAACCTTGCATAGTGACCGTGACGTAGCCATGTCACAGGATGAGTATGAGCCAATATATTGCGTGCGAAAGCAGCCATACTATAATGGAATGCGCAGTCCAGGTTGGTTCACAACATACCACATCACAATGCATTACGAAAGCACTTGGCTACAGGCAGAAAAAGCCCCCAGCAACACGGTGACGCCATCTAGTTAACGAAAGGGATTCTTTTCAGAGGGTGCAATTACCATACTCAGTGGTTTATTTGTTATAACGTGTTTCGCAATTCAGGCCCACCTTTTTGCATGTTTTTTTTTTCGCTTGAATATCCCGTCAACAAAATATTATTTGTGGCCTCCTTGTCATGCTCGCAACAAAATCACAAGCGCACATGCCTGTATTGCTGAGAAAAAATGAAATATCGTATGGTTTGAGAAAGATCTTAGATAGGTCAGAAGGGTCCTCTGTTAATTAGGCTGTCGCAACTTCTTTTTTTCATGTTTATTTAGTTCTGTGTAGGTTGAGGTGAGCGTCTATTTATTGCAACTTCATCACCATCACCATCATCATCATCATCATCATCATCATCATTATCAGTCTGTCTACGTCCACTGCTGGACAAAAGCCTCTCCCATGTTCCGCCAGTGAACTCGGTCCTGTGCTTGTCGCTGCCATTTTATACCCGGAAATGTATCTTTATCTCATCTGCCCTCCTAACTTTCCATCTCCCCCTAACGCACTTGCCTTGCCTGGGAATTCAGTTAGTTACCATTAATGACCAGCGGTTATCCTGTCTACGCGCTACATGCACGGCCCAAGTCTATTTCCTTTTCTTGATTTCAACTATGATATCCTTAACACTGGCTTTTTCTCTGATTCACTCTGCTCTGTTCTTGTCTCTCAAAGTTACACCTACCATTTTTCTATCCATTGCTCACTGCCTCGTTCTCAATTTAAGCTGAACCCTCTTTGTGAGTCTCCAGGTCTCTGCTCCGTAGCTAAGTACCGCCAAGATGCAGCTGTTACATACCTTCCTCTTGAGGGATAGTAGCAATTACCTGTTATAATTTGAGAGTACTTGCCAAATGTGCTTTACCCCATTCTTATGCTTCTAGTTAATTCAATCTCGTGGTTCGGCTTCGTAGTTATTACCTGTCCTAAGTAGACATAGTCCTTTACAACTTCTAGTGCACTACTACCTATCTCGAAGCGCTCTTCTCTTCCGAGGTTCTTGTATATTACTTCAGTTTTCTGCAGAATAATTTTAAGACCCACTTTCCGGCTCTCCTTGTCTAACTTTGTAATCATGAGTTGCAATTCATTACTGGGCCCTGAGTTACTCAGCAATGCAATGTCATTGGCGAAACGCAGTTTACTGAGGTACTCTTCATTAAATCTTATCCCTAACTGTTCCCATTCTGTAGCACTGTATAGGCCTCATCTAGCCTCTATAGCAATGGGGAGATTGTATCCTTCTGCCTTATACCCTTCTTAATCGGTATTCTGTTGCTTTTTTTATGAAGCACTATAATACCATATGATTTCATGTAGATTTCTTCCAGGATGTTAATCTATGCTTCGCTGACACCCTGATTTCGCAGTGTCTACATGATTGCTCATATTTCTATTGAATCAAACGCCTTCTCGTAATATATGTAGGCTATGTATAGTGGTTAGCTGTATTCTGTATTACACGATTGATAGTATGAATGTGATCCATTGTTGAGTAGCCTGTTCAAAATCCTGCTTGTTCCTTTGGTGGAGGGAATCGTAATGTTGTCTTAATTCTGCTTGCAATTACCTTTGTAAACAGCTTGTATACGATGGAGAGCAGACTGATTGGCCTGTAATTCTTCATGTCCTTGTCATCTCCTTTCTGATGTTAGCATTCTTCCAAGCATATCTAACATCATCTGAATGGTAATATCATCTGATGTTAGAATAAGATGATGTTAGCAGTCTTCCTAAATTCTGGTACTCTTCCCATCGGGATACACCTCGTAAACAGGATGGCTTGTTCTTCTAACACAATCGGTCCTCTTTCTTTCAGCAGATCTGATGTAACCTGATCCTCACCAGCAGCTTTGCCTTATTGCATGCTCTCCAAGGCTTTTCTGACTTATTCTATTATCACTGGTGGGGTGCCACCTTGGTTACTGCTAGTTCTTATAGTAAGGTCGTGGTTGTCCCGGCAACTACACAGATATCTGTAATGCTCCTTCGCTATTAAATGCGAAGCATTTTATTTCTATCTATCTATCTATCTGACTATCTATCTATCTATCTGTCTATCTATCTATTTATCTATCTATCTATCTATCTATCTATCTATCTATCTATCTATCTGACTATCTATCTATTTATCTATCTATCTATCTATCTATCTATCTATCTATCTATCTATCTATCTATCTATCTATCTATCTAGCCGCTTACGACTTAAGCTCTCCTGGCCGTTTTGAGAATGGTATCGATACAAAACTTGGTATGTCATAACATGACTGTATGAAAAACATATTTGACTATTAATGACATGAAAATCATGACACGTATGTCATGAATGTCATGACTTACATTTCATGGTCATGCAGCTCTAACGGTGGTTTGGTTCACATGGCATGTTGCAAAACTGGTATGGTATGGCATGATTGCATGGTAAACACAAGCGACAGACTAACATGAAAATCATGACATGCGTGTCGTGTAACAACATCACTACATGCCACGCTCATGATGCGCTCGCGGCCATTTCGGTAGCGTCACATACACCAAATTTGGTATTACAGTACGTGAATGGATGACGAAGGTGTGTGACTGGTGCAAACATGATAATCATGAGATACGTGTCAGGTAACAACACGACTACAAGCCACGCTCAAGAAGCGCTGGCGGACGTTTCGCTAGCTTCACTTATACGAAATTTGGCATTACGGAACGTGAATCTATTACAAAGGTACGATACTAGTGCAAACATCATAAACATGAGATACGTGTCATGTAACAACATGACTACATTTCCACACTGATAATGCGCTCGCGGCCGTTTCGCTAGCCTCACATATGCCAGATTTGGTATTATGTGACGTCATTGGATAACGAAGGTATGTGAGTGCGCAAACCTGATAATCATGAGATCCATGTCATGTGAGAACGTGACTACATGCCACACTCAAGGCGCCAATACATTACGATGTGACGTGGTGCGCATGCTCACCGGCGTTCATTTCGTCGCGTCACGCCGGCGTTGCCACGCCTGGTGCTGGTCCTGCCATATATTCGCAGGCACGCGCCGCGCTGCGTTGCTTTGACGCATGCACGTTTTGGCGCGTCCGGCGTCACTGCGTCACAAAAAGAAAGAGACCTAGTGTTGTCTGGGTAACGCATCGGCGCGAAATTCAGCATGCTGCATTTCGCGCCGGCTGCCGTCAGGCCGCGCCAACGGACGCTAGTCGCGCCGGTCGCGCCTGACATCAGACTATAGAGTGCTCGCGTTTTGCTAACGTAGCGTCGCTTTACCAAGCTTGCTCGTGTGTCAACGCTACATTGGAGTATAATGGGCCCTTAACGATGTGCTCACGGACGTTTTGCTACCTGCACTTACACCAAAATTGGTGTTACGTAACGTCAATGGATGATGAAAGTATATATCTGGTGCAATCACGATAATCCTGACAAGCGTGCCATGCAAGAACATGACAACATACCACGCTCATAGCGTGCTTGTGGCCATTGCGGTAGCTCCAGATATACTAAATTTGTTATCACGTGACGTGAATAGATGACGAAGGTAAACAACACGTCCAAACATTATAATCATGACACGGAAGTCATGTACGACATCATTTACCTCCGCCTCTTAACGTTGTGCTGATTTTAAAGGGACATATCATTATTTCTCATTCGTGCTCCGCATATCATTGATTATCTCTGTACGGGGAATCTGCCAGTTTTTTTAACCACCTCATCCGTATTTTCTTTTTGTTATTTTGCCTTCCTTGTCCCTTAGTGCATCTGATTTCCGCCTATACCGTGCCTTGCCAAGCCCTTGAAGGGCCATATTCTGCACGATGCCTGGATGTGCACTCAGCACAAAATCCATTTCCTTCTTACTTTCTCTATTAGGGCTCCTCCATGTCCACTTACAGTTTCCTCGTTTTCGGTAGAAGGTATTTAAGATCAATAAATTATTACGTTCTGCGAATTCTACTAATAGCTCTCCTCTGGCATTTGTAGTGTCGATGCCATAATCTCCTACTGCCAGGTCTTCAGCCTGCTCCTTCCCTACCTTAGCATAGAAGTCTCCCATCAGTAGAGTATACGGTGTTTTTACCTCACTCATTGCCAATTCCACGTCTTCATAGAAGCTTTCAAATGACGCGTCATCATGGCTGGATGTAGGCGCGTAAGCCTGTACCACCTTCATCTTGTATCTCTTACAGAGTTAAATTACGATACCCACCACTCTTTCATTAATGCTATAGTATTCAAATATGTTGCCAGCTATGTTTCTCTGGGTAAGGAATCCCACTCTCAGTTCTCTTCTGTCACCCAAGTCACGATAGCACAGGACGTGTCCATTCTGTAGCACTGTATAGGCCTCATCTAGCCTGCTAACCTCACTGAGCCCTTCTACATCCCATTTAACACCCTCTAGCTAGTACAGCTAGGCATGCCTCACTACGTAAAGTTCTCGCGTTAAACGGTGCCAAGTTTAGGTTCCAATGGTGGCTTGTTTGGACCCAGAGATTTTTAGCACCCTCTGTTGCATTGCAGATCTGACCGCCGCCGGGGTCAGTTGCTTCGCAGCCACTGGGGATTGAGGGCCGTGAGTCAATTGACGTATGCGTGGGAGGTAGTGGCCAGATACTGCACCAGGGTGGCCAATCCTTCTCTGCTGAGGGAGTGCGTTACCGGCAGTGGTCACCGGTAAGGCCGCACCTCAGGCCTCCTAATGCAGTTCGATGACCACGCAGATTTTCTTTCATCTGGTTGGGAACTGCGGGGCACCGGCATTTGAACCACGAACCTCTTTCATGCGAGGCTGACGCTGTAATCACTAAGCCATCGCTGCGACTTTATGTTTATTTCAACTTAGTGTTTGTTTTTCGTATTTATTTTCTCGAACATGCCCGATGCACATTTATTAAACTTATAATTCTCCAAAGGCATTCATTTAGAATAAGCGATGTTGAATAGTTTTACGATGGCAGAAAATAGTGATTGCTGCGAATCCTTCATAAATGACTATGAAAGACCATTTTGATGCCAAGTAGAATGACAGCGCTGAAATGAAGTACAATTATACTAGTGCAGCCTATGTACACAGGTGGAGCCACAGGACCTGGAACAGGATAAGAAATTTACTATTCTGTCATAAATTCGGCATGACATTCGCATTTTAGAAGCAAAGAAAACAATTTTGTCAGTAGAAAACGAGTTACGATTGTTATGCCGGTATCATGCGGGGCAATTGTCAATACGTCGACCTGACGTGCGTAATCTGTCAAGCTAAAGATATCGTTGCTTGTTACACAACTATGGTTCAAGAAAGAACAGATCTTGCGTTTAAAGTTTTCCTAGATGAATATTTGGGCCAATCTCTATGTAAGACATATTATTAGCCAAAATAATTGCGTGCGGCAAGCGAATGTTACTAGCAAATAACAAATATAGGTCTTAGTAATCTGCTTCGACACCCTGCACATGAGGAACGATGAAGTAACTTATTCTTTACGGGAAAATTTTCGAACACGTCATCGGGCTGCGTGCAACCTCACCGCGTCCCATGGAATCTCACAATCTCAATAAAGTTTTTATCCACGTTCACTCTCAACGAGAGCGAATCAATGAATAAAATAGCAGCAATATGAAATGTTATATGAAATGAGGCTAATTTTTTAACTATATAACTTTTCAACTAACTGAACATAACTTTTCATAATCGAATTTCATGCATCTACTAAACACTGGTCTGAGAAAATACAGACGCTCCAGGGCAGCGAAGGGGTTTTTATTTTGTCGGTCGTCTCAAAGGAAAGTCAGTGGTGAGAGAGCAGCAAGTGCGTACGTTGGCACCTACAATGGGGTACAAGCCATCTCCTAATGGCCTTGAAGATAGTGCACACAGCCACGCTCTTACCATCGAAGTTGTCAGTGTCTACTCAAGCGACTCAGCCTTACGTACCAGGCGACTTGTCGAAGAACGAAAGCAAGATAAAATGATCGTATGCGAGACACTCTATAAATGGGAGCGTTATCATCAAGACGATAGTTATAGCGCGAGAACAGAACGACGACAAAGAGACAAAAAGGACACAAACTCTCTATTGTCATTCTGTTCTCGCGCTATAATTGTCGTCATGTCATACCAACTTGCCCAAACTGCCACACTTCTAAGTTGTCATCAAGTTATAAATGATGACATATTTGAAACAGTGGAACGGAAACGGACGGCCCACGCAACCATTCCTTATACTTCAGGTTTTTCTTATTTTATTTTTTACTGTTGCTGTGTTTCTAAAACTGCATTATGAAAACGCCGCCTATTCCATGAATATCTATGCTCCGTGTGATTATAAGCGTGGAGTTCAGCGAACAGTGATGGCACTCGCGCCACGCACGCACGGGGGCTGTGACATTCCTAGCAAGTTTAAAATTTTACAAAGCCAAAACACAACATTAAAAAAAAGGGAAGGGCAAGAGGCGTGCAGAAGCAAAGATTGGCAGTGTACAACAGTGTATAACAGCAGCGTATAAAAAAAATAAATGCTACAAGAACATTTTTTTTGTTTTCTTCATTTTCTATTTTGTTCGCCCAAACGTCGTGAATATTCGTGTGGGCCTAATGCCTGCTTCATGCGTCTCTTTAGATGCTGCAAATTGAATGTGGTTAAGTTGAATTTACAGTTGTTCAAAAATGATAAAGAAATCGCTGGCGTCTTTTCACTGTTTAGGACAACCATGGAAAATTTTCTTCAATTTCGGCTTCTGCACATAAACGTTCCGAGCCATTTCTCACGTCTAGTGTCCTTGCGTGCACCAATTTAGTATAACTTTAGTGACACACATAAACAAACAGGGGACACAATCACCAGGATTTCCCAACACGCAAACTATGCTATAGTAACGTCATCTGGTGGCTTTAGTCTTCGATGGTTACTTTAATAGCATTTGGCGATGAATATAGAAAAAGTTTTCAGTTTTCCGGAATGCAAAGCGTTTGTTTCTTCTTAGTATGTGATACCTGCAACGTTTTTATATAAAGTATTATGTTACTTTAGTCATACCACGTAGCACAAAAAGCAGGCATAACATGCATATTCCGACACGGCCTCGTATATATACATACTGACACCGTGGAAGGCACGAGATGGCCCAAAAGCAGACGCGCAAAGTGCCGGTCGTATACTCTTGTCGCGGGCGTGAATACCAGATCGGATGCACGTAGCATGCTCCATGCATTCTTACACGAGACATGTTGGCGTGAGGTGTCGCATTAAATAGAAGGTTCTACGGGGAGAGATGACAGCATAACACTCTCGTCGTTTCTGAAAGAGTGTGTCAAAGATTTCGACAACATTCGCAAAAATGCGATACACTTCTTGAAAAAGAAATATATAAAATAAAACCTACTACTCATCTAAAAAAAGTAAAAGAGGGCACACTGAATGAACAATGAATAGCTCGAGCAGAATGGGAACAGGAGGCCTGCTCCTTTGAATCCCTATGCTTCCAGTTATTGCATGCGCAGATAGCAGATACGCAGCGCATCCCTCATCTGTCTGATGTCCTTAATTTGGTTTTCCTCAGAGAAAAAATCAGCCACAAGTTAGATTTGTTAGCACGAGATAAAGTTCGAAGAGAAGCAAAAAGTAGGAGACAATCGCAAATGTAGTAGTACCCATTCTTCATTGCTTCACTAGCAATGTAACGTTGCACAAATGCGTACACAAAATGCTGTACCTGCATATATTCATGGGTATCTCCTCTAGTTTACATTTTACTGCAATTAAATGCGTTTTTTAAAGAGATGCCGCTTATACAACCCGAACTATATTAATGTAGTTATTGAGAAGTACTGCTGTAGTATATTGCAGCAACAGGCTTTCAAAAACGCTTGTGTAGCCGTAATGGCAAGATGAAATATCTATTTTTTTCCACGTGTAAATTTAATTAGAAGCTTGCATTATCACTGCGCAGCATAAGATGTTAAATTACGCAACGACTGTTTGACTAAGGTTTCACCAAGAGACTAGGTAAACCTTTTTTTCACTGCCTCTGAAGGTGCGTAAAAAATGCAACAAAATGGAAATTTTTTGTGTGTGTGTCTCAGTGTGCCTTTCTAGGCCAATATTCCTGCATCTTTACGATGAAAGGCCAGCCATACACACACTCTCAAAACTGTTCACACGCACACCTTCCTTTTCTACTGTCTGTATATGCACTTACACATTTCATATGTGTAAAAGCTGTGTATCATAGACGCTTATCCTGTCCGGTCTGTACTAAGGAGTCTGTCAGGCAGATGTTCGCCTTTTTCTGAAGATGCATCTCCGTCCATGGCCCGAGTGATTTCTTTAATGTGAGTGGCCGTCTGTCCAAGCTTGATAATTTGTTCCTTATTTTTTTATTTTTTGCGTGTGTAAGCAAACTTTGCCTTGGGATAATATTTCAACTGGATTCAGCGTGCTATTATGTTTTTTATTGTTCTATTTTGGGCACCATTCAGTATTGTTCTTTTTTTTCGCTGCGTAATTTATTGATATGGAGTAGCCAATGCAATATGAACCTCAACCTCTCCACAACAAAATCGTTAGAACAGAACAGAACAGCCAGACACAGGGAGGTATAAAAGGCAAAGTTTTTATACATTTCGTAGGTCTCTCGCACATTGCAAGAGATCGTATTTGAAAGGTGGGCAAGCACTATAATAAAAGACAAGACGTAACGTACCGTGACCTCAGAGGACACGTAACTTCTGGAAAGACATTAAACTTAATCCTCTTTTATTTCCAACCTCGCGAGTTCTGTTCGGGTCCAAAAAAGAAGGTCAAATAATCAGAAATGCGTGCAGCCACAATACCTGAACGTGTCGTGTCGTGTTCAGGTGCCCTTATATAAATTCTGCTAAGAGGCCACCAAGGTAAGAGCTCTTTTAATAAAAAATAAACAGCCCGGTCACTGCCACCAGTTGTTGCGTAAGCAGAAAACTCGTAAAAAAAATCTCGACTGAAATATTGATGACGGGTATAGAGGCTTCTAAAGCAACGCAGCTGTTTGCTGTATGATTTTGTCACTGAAGTGCTGGGAACTCTAGCTTTTGTAGCCGACGCAAACGGCGACATTTTCGCAAACGTGACACAGTAAAGCAAGCAAGGGATTGTGAAAGGCCTCACTGTTTTTTGTGAGAGCATGTATCCACGACAGTAAGGCAGTTAATGAGGATAACAAGCTCTAGAACACTGAACTACAGGTTAAGCTTTGCCGACACATCGTCAAGCCGTTGATGTGCGTATATATATATATATATATATATATATATATATATATATATATATATATATATATATATATATATATATATATATATATATATATATATATATTGTGTAAGCGTACGTCCGTGATTATGCAAGATGATCAACTTCACTGATTACTCTTTAATGCCATTTTCGGCAATTTATTCATTTCATTAACACTCTAACACTCTATGTGGGCAAAAAAGAAAGTGTGCAGCTGTAGCAATTTGCTGTCTCTTTATTGTTTTAAATATAAACGAACAGTGATCCATGCTCCTTGTATTATGATAACTGCATGGTGTGTATTCAAGAGCAATGCTACAAATAAATAGTTTCATGAAATTACCACAACAAAATCTGTGCTAACAATAAAGTGAATGTGCAGTTTCGCTTATTGAAGCCGACTAATAGGGCGCTTACTTCAAGGAGATAGGAGCAGCGGTACGGGGCAGTTTCGTCCAAGAAATGTTCCCTACACCTTAAAAAAAAACACGTAGCGACTTTTCAGTAAAAGTCGATGCAACATATTGTGAAGACTTGCACTTTATTAGGAAAAAAATGTGTATATATTTTGCTTGGGAATGTTAGAGTTATTCAGACAGCAATGGTAAGAATAGTATGATATTTTTACCGAGGAAACACCACTCAGTCAGAAGGCATCAAACTCGGGCGTCTGTTGATGGTACAATAAGCAGAAGGAGCAAACACATAAACTAGAGATGTCACTCATTTAAGTAGGCGCATTGAATCATGACTTTGTTCTAATATTTTAATCATTGGTCGAAACTGTACCGAATCCCCTGGCACGGTCACCCTGCACTTCCCTTGAATTATTTATGATCCATTATTTTGAATCCACTAGGGGAGAAAAGCTGCTCACTGGTGTATATGAAAACCCACAGGTCTTATCGGCCGACGCCTTGCCACACATGCAAACTTCCCCAGATTTGGTTAGCTTACCTTATCTTTTCTTTCTTCCCTTGTAATCTCATCGCACCACAAAAACTTTTCCGCCAGGGACTGATTGTTATCGCTCATAACTATTATTCTGTATCTTTGTTTGCTCTCATAGACCGATATAAATAAATATACAGTCGCTTTTTCAACAAAGAATCACTAACTTTTTGGGGGGTCTTAAGGTGTGTTTTCATTTGGCTGATTCTTCCCGAGAAAATGTCTAAATACTAGGTCTGACCACGCCATCAAGCCCTGCTAGCTTTGTTAAAAAAAACCAATTTGGACTCTGGTTATTCACATTTTTTATGGGACTATTGCGTATGCTTACGTCTGTGTGATTTCTTTTCTTTGTTTAGTTTTTCCTTTTCCCTCTTAGTTTCTTCTTTTTTATCTTTCCTTCTTCTGTGTTTCAAAGAAGTAGGCAAACATTGTGCTCCTCTAGGTAGCAGTTGTCAGCCGTTCGCTCCCTATTTCCTGTTTCTTCGGGTTTTGGTGTATACAAAACAAACATATAACCACGCAAATTATTATTCGCTCGTCAGCTTTATGTATATTCACACTTGCTCTGGTTTTAAGCTTTTTCCAAATATTTTCTGTGTTCTCAACTTTTCATCCAAGACAATAGTTATTGCGCGAGAACAAAACGACGACACAACGACAAGAAGGACACGAAAGACACGAGCGCGTCCTTCTTGTCGTGTCCTTCTTGTCGTTGTGTCGTCGTTTTGTTCTCGCGCAATAACTATTGTCATGCCATACCAACTAGCCCAAGCTGCCACACTTTTCATCCAAGTATGTTTATTCTCTCATTGCAAGGTGCTGCCCGTGGGTCAAGATTGTTTTCTGCATACACATCAATGCTATTTCATCATTTGATGAGATTTCAAATTGAGACTCAGCATGGCTGCTTGGCATATACAATTGTTGAATGCCTCTGAAGGTGACCATCAGCAAGAAAACCTTGCGATTTATTCAGGATGCCAGAGGTACGCTTCTAATTAAGCGCAATGACACTCTGACCTACTCTTAGGTTATCGGATATAAGCATTTTTTTGTTCGTTATAAATAATCCACAGCATTGCAAAGCAGAATATCAAACAAAGAACATAGAAGAAATACGACCACTTTTGAATAAGTTGAAGTTTTAGGGGCGAAGCTCCTGTTTAGAAAAAGTTTATTCTTTCATGGGACGCAACAAACCTAAGAGACAAGCGTCTGTATAACAGGCACAATAATAAACAATAGAAAAAGCACAACATACACTACACATTTAAACTAAAGTGTCCAAGTCCATAGGATGTCCATATTCCATTGTACTAATAGCTGTACATACACTACATAAATGCACTAATCACAATATGGACAATGTACATGATGATATATGTACAGAATTTACAAGACTTGGTGAAGATGCTAGAAAATATGTACAACAGGTATCAATATTCATAAAAGTTACTTAACTTACAGCGTTAGAAAGAAGTGCATGTATAGGAGAGCTCACACCCATATGGAACACACACTAACACATAAAAATAGTAAACACATACTGATTACATGTACCAATCAGACATTGACAGGTGACCTGGCTATAGGAACCAGGCCAGGTGGAAGACTCCTTATCGCGAAGCTCCTTATGGCGTGGCTTGTGCTTCTCTCGTAGTACGTAACCACCAGTGGCACATACCCGAAATAAGTATAACATTTGACCTCCAAGGTGGTGCCGGTGAGAGATTTGTTTTGTGCGTTGTTTAACAATAAAAAAATAGTGCTCAATGTACATGCCAATGGCTGCTAATGGGGAATGAGAGACAGGAGCATTCGGCTTTTAGTCGACGCGCACGCTGCGATCCCCATTAGCAGCCATTTGCATGTACATTGAGCACTATCGGACAAGAAATGTTTGCTACATTATACTCGCTGGGTGTAACCTCCTTAGCTTTAGAAAGGTTTAGCGAGCATTGGGCCGCAGTGCCATGAATACAGTGAACTAGTATATACCATGAATTCAAGGTGGTTGAAGGTGGGAAGTAGACCCGAAGCGCAAGCCGTAAGAAAGTGTTCGTGTGCCACCTCTCGTTTAGTCCTTGGAATTTCCACTGAATGACGGTGCTTCTATATGGGGAATATATGATAAAAAGATGCGAGATGGTGGGACTTGTAGTGTTGAATAGATGGACCAACGGACACACAAACAGATGCATGGATGGACGCATGAACAGACGCAGGGGCGGATGCATGAACGAACGCAGGGACGGGCTCATGAACAGACGCATGGACGGTCACACAGACGGACGCATGGACGGACGAATGCTTCGCCCCACTCTCCATCATTCACTCCGTGGATATGCTGCCATTTTTTACATACAAGTCAAGCAGAAGCCATTCCATTCTGGTCTTCCTTGAATTTGTGTAAGTGCAAGGAAATGTTTCCCTCAAAAGATAACGAGCCAATAAAAGTTTCCTGACAAGCAGTTTGTTTTCAGTTGTGCATTAACAGTAGCTGCAGCAATATGATTCTGTTACCAAAAGAAACCGCGAGGAAGCAACGCCACCAGGAAGGCTCAATGTGAAGCAAGTGTTGCGCAGCGGCAGCTTCATTCCTTCATCGGTGTTGGCACAAAGGGTGCAGCTATGAATAATGAAACGATCATGCCTCAGCCACCGGAGTGGTGTTGCCGATGCCTGCTTCACGAGCTGAAACTGTTTGTGTCGGATGAGGGCAGCCAGGCGCCAACGAATGCACCGTGTTTGCTTTGTGGCGTATCAGTGGGCTGTCGCCGAAGGTTGTGCGGCTGCCTTCATTATTCTAGTAAATGAATCCGCACACGCGTTTGGCGCCATTTATTATGTAATCTGCTAGGATTCAGGAAGGGTCGCTCACAACCTCAAACCAAGTCTTGGTAAGACAGAGGTGGCCCGACGAAAGGCATGCTTGTGCACGACGGCCATTAGCACTTTTGTCGGTGCAGAGCTTTCTTCCATGTCTTACAAGATAGCTGCAGCAGAAAATAAATGTTATAATTTGGCTTTTAATGTGAGGGCTTCGGCGCTGGCTAACTGAACGACTGGCTGGCTAGCTTCCACCTTTCCTTTCTCCCTTCCTTGCCTACTGTTTTTTTTTCTTACTTCATTATTTTCTTTCTCAGTCGCACTCACTCAATCACTCACTCACTAGGTACATGAAAAATGCCTGCTGCCTACTAGCATCCATGCACTAATACACAAACGTAAACACGTAAAGTATACTAGATTTCCTACACGCCTGTTTTCTTGAACAGTATACGGTGTACTTTACCATGTAACCTCTATTTTTACTTGAGTACACTCAGTTTTGTGGACGGGTGCTAAAGGTTGTTTTTGTAACCTCTCCTTTATAAGTGAATTTGTTCATTTTTAGTAAAGCTTAATGTGGCGAAGTTACTAAATAGTTTTTCTTTTATAGGTACAAAAATTTGTAAAAATGTGCGCACCCAATAAACGTTATGGGGCTTAGAGTGTAGTAACTAAGTGCATAGAATAGACACTGAAACGCTGTCCACTGGCCTACCAAACTAAGTATAAAAGTATAAAAATCGAAGCACGCAGTTACAACAAAAACGCTTTAAAAAGAAATTGGTAATTACGCGTTATCATAAGCAAAACATCTTACTCAAAGCTGCAAGGATGTGGGCTATAAGGGGACGATATCGACGGAGGACTGTAATAACGTTAACTAAAGTTTTACGAATGGCGGGCTACCATAATAACTCATACTTTGGACACCTAACCACGACAACATGAGAGGGCGCACGTCGCGACAAATGCGTTGCTGATGCCGACGTCGATTCGTGAAACATCCTGATTGAATCAAATAATTGAAGATCATAGCTTCAACCGATATTCAATTAAGTTATGCTTTATGCATGACAGTCAAGTATTCTACTACCTAGCTATGACCATACTTCAGGCTGTTTCTCCAAAAGACCTTATACACCAGGCTGTTGTCAGGAGAACGCAGGTTGTCGTTGCAGTGTTTGTGGCCTCATTTTTATGAATGCATTAAACCTTGCATATGTACAACTACACCGTAACCGTTCCACGAGTACGCCCATGGCAGCTGCTTTTGATACGCGCTTAATCGCACCTAATCGTTCCTAGTGAGCTCTTCCTCGCGATAAAGAAAATGTTTCTATCCTCCTATCTTGTATGCAAACGTTAGATAAGACTAAGGGGTTGTACCCTGTAGACGTCAGTGCCTGGAGAGCCCCGAAATGCGCACAGCTTATAAATGCGCACAGATATGTCGATACTCAAGCAAGAACTTCGGCATAGGCTGATACTCTCTGCCTGCTTCACACACAATAAATTTTCGCAATGAGGGTTCTGTCAGACTTTTTTTAAATATCATTTTTTATGAATAATAACAGCCAACTGTCAGCCTCCAGGTTTTTTTTTCGCTGAGACAGTCGATTATAGACCGCGTTTCCGTGAATCCTTTAATACACTTGTCAAATCTGTAGAACAAAAATGTGGTAGTGGTTGAAGTAAATTTTAAAAAGCAAATTCATATTACTCCAAATTTCTCTTCTTTATGTTGTTTGTATACAATTTCAAATATTTTAGTTTCACTATTCCAACGTGTCTATACAGCCTGCTTTGTCAATCTGTTTGTCTACTAATGTTCACGTAATCGATCAAAAGCTCCGTCATCGCTGACATAGAGAAGGCACGTGAACCGCGACGCACCCCGCGCGTTGCAAGAGAAACTAAGCACGCATGATTGATGCCTTCCCACCTGGCACTTCCGTGTCGGTCAGGAGTCGCGTTACGAGAATAATGACCCAAAACGGAACACACCGCTCGGGTTGCTCCAGGCCTGTAGGCCGACTCGCGAATTCACTCATCTATGCAAATGCACCGAAGCAGCCACCACGACATCCTCCTGTTACGGTCGGGTATACTATAGGAGCAGGGATACCAGTCTGTAGCGTCCGATTGCAGCTCGTTCGGTGCTCGTTATTAAGCGTCATCGTTTATGTTATTTTCTCTGGCGCTGCAATTAATTTCGGGACAGGGACAGGGATTCATCTACGTTCTCAATTATGGACATACCCGTCTGTGATGATGATAGTTTATTGGGCAGAGACCTCAAAGTGGCTCGTACTCGATAGGTCGCACAAATTACGGCTAACCTAAACAGCTTCGTTTTTAAAAGAAAGCAGAATACGCAGGCGTAATTAGTGCAAGTGTACATGCAGCAAGCAGGTCATATATAGTAGCTTTTTTGAAATTAGAAGACCTACTATTTGGCGAGGAAATAGGAGGGGTACATAGACAAGCTTGCGTTGAAAAATAAATGTCCTGCTGTTTAGGACCTTACACATATACAATGAAAGCTCGAGCGGCTCATTTTTATGACTAAAAAGAATGAAGTAAAATGAGTGCTGCTGCATTCTATATCTGCATTCTATATAAATCGTTTCTGAATAATGAAGGAAAGCCACTGTCGTGGAAGCTCCCCACGCCATACTATAAAATTGTACCCTCACGCCGACACGCGCCATTCTCGTTAAAATACGTCACACACACACACACACACATATATATATAGATATATATATATATATATATATTGTAGTGAAGAAGATGAATGCTACTCAGAAGGGCAGGGGGTATGACTCAGTCGGTGAAGAAGACAACGTTTGGTTGGTTGAGGACTCAGGCTAGTTCCGCCATTACCACTTGACGTGTAGTGACCACCCTCCTGTTTTTTAAAAGAGTGCCAGTCTAGAACGCCTCATTATATTTGGTGGAGGTGCTGGGTAACGCCTAATCCTGGAATTGCGAAACCGTACGTTGCCTCCAGTTGCTACGATGTCCACGGACGACGATCAGCAGGCGGCTGCCTCGGCTCCAACTACTGCAGTTCCTGTCTGTTTTGGCTCCTTTCGGCAACGCGATCCACCTACCTTCAGTGGAACCGATGACAAAGACGTGGTAATACTGGCTCGACGAATACGACCGGGTGAGCAAGCACAACAAGTGGGACGATGCGCACAAGCTTACTGTCGTCCAATTCTATTTGACCGACGTCGCCAGTCTGTGGTACCGTAATCACGAGAGAGACCTCCCCACCTGGTCGGCCTTCCGAACGGCGTTTGCGGACTTGTTTGGCCGTTCAGCGCTTCGCAAATTACGGGCCGAACAGCGCTTGCGTACCAGGGCTCAGCAGAATGGTGAGAATTACACCAGTTATATCGAAGATGTGGTCGACCTTTGCCGGCGTGTCAACTCGGCCATGACAGAAGCCGAGAAGATCAAACACATCTTGAAAGGCGTGACTGACGACGCATTTCAGATGCTTGTCGCCAAAAGCCCGCAAACGGTAGCGGAAGCGATCCAACTGTGTCAGAGCTATGATGAGCTCTGGAAACAGCGTGACACCACTCGTAGTGCCACCGCGTCATGTGCAACAATCTCCGCTTTAACGTCGGCTGGCTCTATAGATCACACCACTTTGCTTCTCGAGATCAAGCAATTTGTTCGAGAGGAAGTCGCACGCCAGTTGTCCCTCGTGCCTTATACCTCCGAAGGTGCCCCATCTACTTTAGCGCCATCAATACAGCGAGTAGTCCAGGAGCAAGTGTCCGAGGCGCTACCAACAGCTCACGCACCACCTGTGGCTGCTCCATTGACCTATGCCGAAGCACTGAACGGAACCCGACATCCACCTGTCGCGAACGGCCACGTTTCTTTGTCGCGAACGCCTACGTCCACGCGTCCCTTTGTCGTACCGACTGAGCCTATGTACCAAGCTGCCCGTCCTTTCTCCCAACCACCACCTGCACGCTTTCAGAACCCTTGGCGCACTCAAGACAACCGCCCCATATGCTTCGCCTGTGGAATTGCGGGTCACGTGGCACGATTTTGTCGACGGCGTGAGTTTTTCCTTCGTGACGACGTCAGGCCCAACAAATATGATTTACCCCCACGACCGTAGCCGGCTGTATATGGCGAGACTACCACCATGGACACATTTTCACCTCGCCAGAACTTCAACAGACAACGGTGGCCTTCACCTCAACGCCGTTCCCTTTCCCCTATGCTACGTCGACCTCACCCTGTCCCCGAGGAAACCTAGGAGCCGCAGTTCCGGGGGCACGAACTGCGGATCTTTCGAACTCCACAAGACCTTGTTTTTCGCCGTCCAACGTCGTTGCTGTCTCCGTTGAAGGTATACCTGTTTTTGCATTGGTCGATACTGGCGCCGCAGTGTCTGTAATGACTGAAAAACTTCGCCGTCGACTAAAAAAAGTTACAATACCTCTACACGACTTCGTTTTAAGCACTGCGAGCGAGCAACCAATTCGCCCTTTTGCTGCATGCGCAGCACGTGTCGTTATTGCTGACAATATTTATGTCGTCGAGTTTGTAGTGCTCCCGCAGTGTTCCCATGACATTATATTAGGCTGGGACTTTCTCTGCACCCATCATGCCGTCATCGACTGTGCTCGCGCGGAAGTAGAGTTCACGCCGTTATGCGACGCTGCTTCACTCGACTCGTCCTCTTTCACCTGCAAAAGTTTTCGTTGCCGCTGACACTTCGATACCCCCGTTCTCGTCCGCCCTAGTTCCGCTTTCCTGTGACGTCTCTAGTGGCTCAACTATTCTTTTTACGCCTTCTGAAACCGCTGTTCGCCGCAAGTGCTTCCTAATTCCTTTCGCCGTTCTGAATATTCACGATGGATCAAGTGCAATTTATGTATCGAATCCGTTTTCCTCGCCTTCCAAGTTACTGTGCGGAGAGTGCCTGGGCTTTGCCGATGACATTGATCCCTCGAGTGCACGTGTAGTTCCTGACCACTCGACTACGCTACCTATTGATGCTGTTGATCGCTGCGCGTCATCCTCTTCCCCATCATTCACCGACGGCAATTTCGTGCTGCCTCGACACCAACCTTACAACCCAGCAGCGCACCGACATCATCGCCCTCCTCGAGCGCTTCCGCGCCAGCTTCGACCACCAGCAACTGACCTTGGGCCGTGCTTCCACAGTATCTCACGAAATCGACACTGGTCTTCACGCTCCTTTACGTCAGCGTCCGTATCGGGTATCGGCATTTGAAGCGTCGCATAATCGCGGAACAAGTGGACGACATGTTGAAGCGAGGTGTTATTGAGCCCTCTAACAGCCCGTGGGCCTCCCCAGTTGTTCTAGTCAAGAAAAAGGATGGCTCAATAAGATTCTGCGTCGACTACCGCCGGTTGAATAAGATCATGTGCAAAGATGTTTACCCGCTACCTCGCATAGACGATGCCCTTGACTGCTTACAAGGCGCGGAGTTCTTCTCGTCACTAGATCTGCGTTCAGGTTATTGGCAGGTTCCCATGGCTGAGGCTGATCGCCCCAAGACGGCTTTTATTATCCCTGATGGCTTATATGAATTTAACATCATGCCATTTGGGCTCTGCAATGCACCTGTCACTTTCGAGCGCATGATCGACAACATCCTCCGTGGCCTGAAATGGCAGATATGTCTGTGCTATTTAGACGATGTCGTAATATTTTCAAGCGACTTTTCAACGCATCTTCAGCGGCTCGAGTGCTTACTTGCCTCACCGCCGCCGGTCTACAGCTCAACTTGAAGAAGTGCTGCTTCGGCGCTCGACAACTCCTAATTTTGGGCCATGTTGTATCTAGAGATGGCATTCTTCCGGATCCGACGAAACTCCGTGCCGTTGCCGAATTTCCAAAGCCGAAGATCTTAAAAGAACTTCGCAGCTTCCTCGGTTTATGTTCATATTTTCGTCGTTTTATTCGCAACTTCGCCTCCATCATATCGCCCTTGACTGACCTTCTTGCCGGCAACAACGACCTTTCTAGTTGGTCATCAGCTTGTGATGATGCATTTGCCACACTCCGCCACATTCTTACGTCACCTCCTATACTGCGACATTTTGATCCTCTTGCGCCGACGGAATTACACACGGATGCTAGCGGAGTTGGCCTCGGTGCTGTGCTCGCCCAGCGTAAACCTGGATTTGATGAGTACGTCGTCTCTTACGCCAGCCGTGCACTCACAAAAGCAGAAGTCAACTATTCAGTCACCGAAAAAGAGTGTCTAGCCATCATATGGGCCATAGGCAAGTTTCGACCATATCTTTACGGGCGCCCATTCAGCGTGGTTACAGATCATCATGCATTATGTTGCCTCTCCTCGTTAAAAGATCCCACCAGCCGGCTTGCCCGTTGGGCGCTTCGGCTACAAGAGTACGACATCCACGTCGTTTACCGATCTAGCCGAAAACATTCCGACACAGACGCTTTGTCCCGATCACCTCTACGATGTAGTGACAAGTCGCCGACTTCGCCTGCCCCAGACGTATCTGCACTTAGTGTCAGTGGACATGCTACAGGAGCAACGAAAAGATCCTTGGATCGCTTCACTTATCAACTTGTTGAATTGAACTCCCTCGCAAAATATCCCTAGAGGTATGCGCCGTCAAATACAGCACTTCGTTATCAGAGATGGTTTGCTATACAGACGCTAATTATCTCTCCGAAGGAACGCCAATGGCTTCTAGTCATTCCCAGAAGTCTCCGCTCAGACATATGCGCCTCCTTTCACGCCGACCCACAATGCGCCCATGCTGGAGTGTTAAAAACCTACACCCGCCTGTCCCACCGCTACTACTGGCGTGGAATGTATCGCTTCGTCCGTCGCTACGTACGTTCCTGTCTCGCTTGTCAACGCCGGAAGAATCCCACTCCATGTTCTCCAGCTCCACTACAACCCTTACCTTGTCCTGCCCGACCTTTTGACCGTGTTGGTATTGATCTGTATGGACCTCTTCCGATTACACCGGCTGGAAATCGCTGGGTAATCGTCGCTATCGATCACCTTACGCGCTACGCAGAAACTTCACCACTCTCTTCTGCATCAGCTAGCGACGTCGGTCGTTTCATACTGCATCAGGTCATTTTACGTCACGGTGCACTACGTGAACTCCTGAGTGACCGAGGGCGTGTGTTTTTGTCGGACGCTGTCGAATCGCTTCTCAAGGAATGCCAAGTCATTCATCGCACCACCACCGCGTATCATCCTCAAACAAAACAGAAAGATTCAACCGTACATTAGGAGATATGCTGTCAATGTTCGTCGCAACCGATCACATCAATTGGGACAGTATTCTCCCTTTTGTAACCTACGCGCATAATACTGCTGTCCAGACAATCACTGGTTTCTCGCCATATTTCCTCCTTCATGGTCGCGAGCCCTCTTGCACGCTAGACACCATCCTTCCTTACCACCCTGATGTTGCTGAGTCGACGACGATGTCACAAGCTGCTAAGTACACGGAAGAGTGTCGTCAGCTTGCCCGCTCCTTCACAAGTGCTGAACAGCAACGCCAGAAACACCACCACGATAGCCCGACACCTCCGGCTTCTTATGCATCGGATGACCTTGTCTGGCTTCGCATCCCTTCAACCAGCCCTGGTCTCTCAACGAAACTGATGTACAAGTATGACGGACTTCACCGTGTGGTTAAACAAACTTCACCCGTTGAGCAGCCCCATGATCAACGACGCCGTGGACGTGAGACCGTCCACATAGACCGCTTGAAACCGTATTACGATCCCTCTATTGTCTCCTACCCATGAGTCGCCAGGATGGCTCTTTTCCGGTGGGGAATAAAAAGTAGTGAAGAAGATGAATGCTACTCAGAAGGGCAGGGGGTATGACTCAGTCGGTGAAGACGACGTTTGGTTGGCTGGGGACTCAGGCTAGTTCCGCTATTACCACTTGACGTGTTGTGACCGCTCTCCTGTTTTATAAAAGAGTGCCAGTCTAGAACGCCTCATTATAATATATATATATATATATATAT
Source organism: Rhipicephalus annulatus (assembly GCA_013436015.1). Lineage (NCBI taxonomy): Eukaryota > Metazoa > Arthropoda > Arachnida > Ixodida > Ixodidae > Rhipicephalus > Rhipicephalus annulatus. The sequence continues at coordinate 682,810 of WOVY01010026.1, read as the reverse complement.
ATATATATATATATATTATGAAGTGTGTGTGAAGTATTATGAGTATGTGTGTGTGAAGTGCTGAACATACACTTCACACACACATACTCGCAAGTTACCGTAAATTTTCTTGATGTTACCATAACGATAGACGAAGAGAAGCTCTCTACAACCCTATATCGCAAACCAACAGATCGACAACAATACCTTCATTACCAAAGCGATCACCCACGCCACTGTAAAAACAGTATTCCATACAGCCAGGCTCACCGGTTTAAGCGAATCTGCTCTAGAGACGCTGACTTTGACACGAGCTCACAGAGGCTAAAACTTATGCTCGAGCAACAAAAATACCCCCCACATGTAATTAATGACGCTGTTCAAAAAGCGAGAAAACTAAAGCGTGAAGACTTACTTATGAAGCGACCACCACGAGAAGACCCACAACGAACAAACCTCTGCTTGACTTACAGCACAAACTTCCCCAATGTAAACAAAATCCTTAAACGACATTACAACATTCTGAAACAAAGTGAACGTCTGAAACGTGCATTCCCATCCGCTCCAGGCGTCGTTTACCGACGACCACGAAACCTCAAAGACACCCTTGTCCACTCCCAAATTAACACATCACCCCCCAATAATTCATGCCGCCCTTGCTTAAAGCCACGATGTCTTGTATGTAAGGCGATGCGAGAAACAGACAAAGCAACCAGCACGCAATCCAAGTTTTCGATTAACATACGAGGAAACCTAACAGTGCGATTCCTCTAATGTGGTGTACCTACTCGAATGCAACGTGTGGTATGCAGTACATCGGACAAACAGAAACACCATTTAGGATTCGCTTCAATAATCACAGAGCCCCAAGTCTACCTCTATCAAAACATCTCAATCTTCCCGACCATGCATTCGACAAACTATCAGTAACGCTCTTAGAGACGGGATTTAAATCAAATCGAGAACGTGAACAACGAGAGTCATACCTTATCCACCGATTTAACACCCTCGATAGAGGAATAAATGAGAATCCATGGTACACTTGCAGCAATTAAAGCATTACAAAACAATAACGGCAACAATGAAAATAGTAACTGAGTTCACGGCACTGCAGCTGCGAAGGGCACTGGACAACCTAAAACAATTCCAAGTGTAACTACTCTTCCTAAGTGCAGCTGTCGTCTGTTTTCTGTTTTATTTTACTACCCAATCAATTGTGCCATGCACGACATGCCCAACAGCAACCATGTGCACAGCCGGGAGGCCCCCACGACACGCGTAATTTAGAAGCGGGCCAGGAATTCGCATTGCACGCGCTTGCACAGCCTACCGCAATACGGGGCACCCCTATTTTTACGACGAAATGTTGACAGGGCGCGGAGTAGTTAAAGGCTTAGAACTTTCTAAAATGCCCGCTGACCAGCCTCTGCCACAATACGCGGCCCCCGTCCTTCTACGACGAATTGTTTACGGGACCCCGAGTAGTTAAAGGCTTAGGACTTCCTGAAAAGCTCTTTTTTGCCCCACACCGAACCGCCAGTGCCAGGAGGGACCGTCTGATCGGGAGGAATGCGCTAGTGAACGGAAACATACACAGACCCCTGACATCAGAAAGGTGAAGGGGAGAGGGGGGAGAGAGATGGGGGGGAAGTGGAGGGAAAAGTGGAAGGGGGGCACCCGAGGGGCGTCCACCGTGTAATATTTTTCTTTTTTTCTTTCCTTTTCTTTCTGTTTCTTTTCTTTTTTTTTCTTTCCTTTTTTTCCCTCTTTCCTTGCCCTCTGATTTGAGATTGTATAAAGCTGAGCACAAACAAACTGTATCATTATTCCTGATGAAGGCCAGACTCTAGGCCGAAACGTCGAAATAAACCACGTTGTGACCGCTCACGGAGGATCTACTAGACTATATATATATATATATATATATATATATATATATATATATATATATATTGTCACGTGCTACAAAAGGGTCTTCAACTAGGAAGAACTGAGCCAGCGGGGAGAGAGAGAGAGATAAAGATGCAAGGAAAGGCAGGGAGGTTAACCAGACGCACATCCGGTTTGCTACCCTGCACTGGGGAAGGGATAAAGGGGAGAAAAGAGGTTGTAGAGAGATGAGAAGGTACACACAATCACGAGCATACTCGGGGAGCACACACAGTCTACAGGTGGTCGCTCAGGTTTGTTGACTTTAGGTAAATTAGCAGTGCTTTAGTTGCTTTCTGCGCAACTGAGGCAGATACCCAAGGTCCTAGCATCTTCTGCACACAAAATGGTCCGGGGTCAAGTTGATTCAAAACCATCCTGAGCTGGCATCGCTGTGTGTCGTAGCAAACGCAGCTGCACAGGACGTGTTCGATGGTCTCTTCAGCTCCGCAGTAGTCGCATGTAGGAGTGTCTGCCATACTAATGCGAAAGGAGTACACCTTTGTAAATGCAACACCCAACCAAAGGCGGCATAACAGTGTCGCATCGGAGCGGGAAAGTTGTGATGGTAGCTTTAGCTTGAGCGAAGGATCCAGTTCATAAAATTGATACCTTTGGAAGCTGGTAGACGACCAGAACGTGCGTGTGAGATCTCGTGCCAGCAGGTAAAGTTGTCTTGCTGCATCATTCCTTGATAGAGAAATCGGGAATACACGGGTTCCTTCATGGGCTGAGCGGGCTGCATCATCAGCTAATTGATTTCCGGTAATACCGATATGTCCACGCAGCCATTGATATATAATATCATGTTCTCGTGCTAGAGCTTCATGATGGCAATGTATTATTTCTTGTACCAATTGGTCATGACTCCTCCTATGCATGGCAGACTGCTAACTCTAAAGCGCTGCCTTCGAATCACAGAATATGACCCATTTTCGTGGACGTTCTTGAACGAGGTATTGTAAAGCAGCCCTTATAGCAGTAAGCTCTGATGCCGTAGATGTAGTGATACCGTACGCGACAACTTAAACTTGATTGTCATTGCTGCAGCCGAATTACAGCGGCACCTGATGAGCTGCTGGATGAGACGGACCCATCAGTGTATATCTGCGTTTGGTCTAAGTACAACTCATGTAATAATTGCAGTGTTGCTTGCTTCAACGCTACTCTGGAGTGATTGCTTTTCTTTTTGATTCCCGGAATTTCTAGACGTACTTGCGGCTGGTCGAGGCACCACAAAGGACATGCCATTCTCGCAGCTGGCGTATATCCTGTTGGAATGCTGTTTAGGTGCTTGGCTATGATGTCTTAAAACGTAGCACGTGGTCTTCTGGAGGGTAGAAGGGCCAAGTGGTGGTCGGGGACACGGCTAGCATGTTGAATGTGCGCTCTGAGGCAATCCACAGCTCTATATGTCCTGACCGGATGGTCTTTAGGCAAGCATGATTGTGGCATAAGTAGAAGCGCATCGGGGCAGTCCTAGGCAGATACGCAGTGCCTGACCCTGCAAACTCCCCAATGAATGAGTATTGGATTTGCAAGTGTTAGTCAGTACCGGCAAGCTGTAGCGCAATAGACCCAGAAATAGGGCCCTGTACAGCTGTAGCATGGAGGCCACAGACGTTCCCCATGCTTTCCCGCACATGAATTTCATTATATGCACAATAGATAGCAGTCTCTTCTTCAAGTACGGACAATGTGGGCTCCACGAAGACTTCTGTCGATTATTATGCCCAGAAAACGATGCGTCCGTGCATATTTGACACTCTGTCTATTGATGTAAACAGGGTATGGCGTCATTGGTTTGCGTGTAAACGCAATCAACGCGCACTTCACAGTTAATATAGTTAGGCCTTATTTCTGAAGGAAGGCTGTTGTAAGGGTTGACGCACCGAAAACTGGCAAGATGGCTGCTTCAATAATGAACAACTGGCCAGAGCACGCGCTGCCCCAGAACATCGTCTTCCATTCTCGCGGGCAGCCATGGCTTGCGCTCGCCGTAACTAGCGGCCAAGTGGCATGATTCCCCCTCTGAGAAAAAAAAAGGCATCACTCTGATGCTCAGAAAGTACAAAGGCAAAGTCGGGGCGAACCAACAGAAAATACGCGCATACACAAAACTAGCGATATGGTTCATGCGCAGTCGCACTACCGCGTGAAGTACGGCTTCAGGCGCACCACGTGAACAATCTCTGAGGAGTGCCTTCGCCGTCGTGGTGAGAAGGCGCCGTCAGGGACTACCTTGTAGTTCACATTCCTCACGCGTCGCAAGACTTTGTATGGTCCGAAGTAGCGACTTAGCAGTTTTTCAGACAATCCCTTGCATTGAACTGGAGTCCACACCCAAACTTGATCGCCTCGATGGTATTCAACTTGTCGATGACGAGCGTTGTAGCGGCATGCGTCTGTACTCTGCTGGTGCTTAATGTGTAGGCAGTGCTAACTGGCGTGCTTCTTCGGCGTGCTGGGTAAGCTGCACAGCATCAGGAGTGATCAAAGCATCGCGATTGTGTGGAAGCATCGCATCCAGCATGGTCTGGACCTCACGTCCATAGACAAGACCGAAAGGCGTGAATCGAGTAGTTTCCTGGACGGCAGTACTGTACGCGAATGTGACGTACGGTAGCACATGGTCCCAGGTCTTATGCTGGACATCTACGTACATAGATAACATGTCAGCGATGGTCTTGTTGAGTCGCTCTGTCAAGCCGTTGCTCTGTGGATGATATGCCGTGGTCTTGCGATGGCTCGTGTAGCTGAGCTTGCATACGTCATGAATGAGCTGGGCCGTGAATGCTGTTCCTCTGTCTGTGATTACGCACGACGGGGCGCCATGGCGAAGAACGATCTGATCCATAAAGAAGTCGGAAGCAGTAGCGCGTTGTAGTGCCTTTGTTTCGGCGTACTTCGTAAAAGAGTCGGTGGCTACTACGATCCACTTGTTGCCGGCAGATGATAGTGAAAAGGGCCCCAGTAAATCCATTCCTATTTGATCAAATGGCGCTCTGGGTGATTCTATTGGTTGAAGAAGCCCCGTGGGCTTTAGTGGCGGGGATTTGCGGCGTTGACATTCCCGGCAGCTTTTCACGTATCGCTTAACTGATGCAGAAAGCTTAGGCCAGTAGTATGCTTGTCGAACTCGAGCGAGAGTTCGAGAAGAACCTAAGTGATCAGATGTGGGCTCATCGTGGCAGGCAAGAAGAATGTCGTCACGCATGTCTGTTGGCACGACTAGAAGACAGGTTCTCTCATTGCCGTTGGAGTTTTTCTTATTTAGGACCCCATCTCGCAGGCAGAACGATGACAGACTTCGAGAAATACATTGAGGTATGGACGAGTTGCGTCCTTCAAGGTTTTCGATAACTGCGCGAATTTCATCGTCCGCACGCTGTCGCGTAATCAGATCTGTTGTAGTAAGGGCCCCAAGGAAACCATCGTCATCCTCGGTGTCGTGGCCACAAACTTCGACAGGTGCACGGGATAATGAATCAGCATCTTCGTGCTTGCGCCCCGATTTGTAAGCGATCGTGAAATCGTATTCCTGCAGACGAAGACTCCATCGTGCCAGTCGCCCACACGGGTCCTGTAGGTTGGCTAACCAGCACAACGAATGATGGTCGGTCACTACCTTGAAGTGGCGTCCGTAAATGTAAGGCCTAAATTTCATAGTGGCCCATACAACAGCGAGGCACTCTTTCTCTGACGTGGAGTAGTTGACCTCGGCGCGGGAAAGAGTGCGGCTAGCATACGCTATCACTCGCTCTGTGCCCTCTTGTTGTTGTACGAGGACAGCACCAAGACCCACGTTGCTGGCGTCAGTATAAATTTCCGTATCAGCGTCTTGGTCAAAGTGAGCGAGGACTGGTGGTGTCTGCAAACGCTCCTGTTGTTCAGAGAAAGCTGCGTCTTGTTCTTCCTCCCAGACGAATGGAACATCTTCACGAGTGAGTCGAGTGAGTGGTTCAGCAATCCTAGATAAATTGGCTATAAAGCGGCGGTAGTACGCGCAGAGCCCCAGAAAGCGACGCACTGCCTTCTTATCACGTGGAACAGGAAACGAGGCCACGGCAGTACTTTTGTCAGGGTCTGGTCGAATACCATCCGCACTGACAACATGGCCGAGAAACTTAAGTTCCTTGTAACCCAAATGACATTTTTCTGGCTTCAGTGTCAGGTTAGCAGAGCGGAGCGCTTCCAGCACAGTCTGCAGACGCTTCAGGTGCTCCTCAAAGGTGGATGAAAACACGACATCATCGAGCTAAACTAAGCACGTGTGCCACTTTAGACCGGTAAGAACAGTGTCCTTCATTCTCTGGAATGTCGCAGGTGCAGAACAGAGGCCGAAGGGAAGCACTTTGAATTCATATAGGCCATCCGGTGTAACGAAGGCGGTTTTTTCACGATCTCGTTCATCAACTTCGGTCTACCAGTAGCCACTTTTCAAGTCTAGATGAAAATACTTGGCTCGTCACAGTCTGTCGAGGGAATCGTCGATGCGAGGCAGCGGATAGACGTCTTTTTTAGTCACGCTGTTAAGTTTCCTGTAGTCCACGCAGAAGCGCAGTGATCCATCTTTTTTCTTCACGAGCACGACTGGAGATGACCAGGCACTTTTCGAAAGTTGGATATTGTCATCTTGCAACATCTCTTTGACTTGAGTATTTATAACGTCACGTTCCTTTGCCGAAACGCGGTAAGGGTGTTGTTTTATGGGCTAGGCGTCGGTATACGTAATTATTCGATGTTTGGCGATCGGTGTCTGACGAACTTTCGTGGTGGACGCGAAGCACTCTTTAAATTGATGTAGCAGTTCACGTAGCTCGGTCTGTTGTTGTTCCGAGAGGGTCGAGTTGACATCAACTTTTCCAAGTAGTGAAGTCACGTCGCTTGGTGTCGGTCGAAGCCCGTCGTTGGCTGATGTAGATGCGAAGCATTCAGAAACGTCTGCGATAGGGTAGGCGAAAGCGATGGCGGTGTCACGAAACAGGTGCCGGTACTCGTTACTAAAATTAGTCACAAGTAGGGCAGAGTGTCCGTCATAAAGCGTGACGAGGCTGCGTGCAGCGCAAATACCTAGCGCGAACAAAAGCGTCAAGTTGCCATCGGCGACAACCTCACCATCCCGTAACTTGTCAGACACCACATCAACTAGGACGCTTGAACGCGGAGGAAACGTGATGCTGTCGGCAGAAATGCGAAGCGTGCTGTCACGGATGTCGTCAGGTATGTCGGAGGATCCAGCTGTCGAAAACGTCACGGTACGCTCTCGAAGATGGATAATAGCGCCGTGCTCCCGCAAAAAGTCGTCTCCGAGGATTAGGTCTCGGGAAGAGTCACGAAGTACGAGGCAGCTGGCGAGAAACGTACGTCCCCGAATGCTCACTTCTGATAGTGCACATGCCGATTGGGGTGACTAGGTGCCCGCCGGCAGTACGAATTTGGGCTTCGTACCAAGGTGTTACAACTTTCTTTATGTGCGCTGCTAGTTTCCCGCTTATGATCGAGTAGTCCGCAGCTGTGTCCAATAACGCACTAACGTCGTGGTGACCGTCGACTACCACATGTATATCCAGAGAAAATCTGCTTCTGGCTTTCGTCGCTGTCGTCGGGGAATCGCTCCGTGTCCGTGCTTGCGTCGGTGGGAGGCCTTGCTTGCGTCGAGTGTCAGCGGCCTCGCTCCCGACGGTCGCGGTTGTTAGTTTTTTTGCCTAGGGCTTGGCGAGCGCGCCGGCGCCGCTCCTGGGAGGCTCCGAAAATTCGGAGAAGATCGCCTTGGGGATGGGGACCGTGACTGCCGCCGCAGGGGCATGCGCTGCTGTGAGAGGTAATCTTGAATAGCTCTCGGTCTTTCGCGAAATCTCGGCCGTGGTGCGTCGACGGCAAAACCCTGTAGTCCGAGGCGACGGTAGGAACATTCCCGGTACACATTTCCAGCTTCACCACGGTGGTAACACAGTGCCGTCTGTCTGGTGTGTGCCATACGTCTTATTTTCTGGGAAGTGGATGCCGATTTTCAAAGGGCTGAATTGGCTGCAGCGAAGGAAGTGCATCCTGATGCATAGGATTAACGAAGCGCGGTGAAGCAGGAATATATCGGCTTACAGCTTCTGCGTATGATGCACGATGTGGCTCCGCCGGGACAGGTGGGACATAGCTGGGAGGCGGAACTTGGAGAGCCTGTCGTACTTCGTTTCTGACAAGGCTGCAAATAGACCCTGCAGTAGGTTGGGACTGGCACTGAATCTTTTGTAGTTCGTCGCGCACCACCGATTGAATGAGATCGCAAAGAGACTCGATGTTGATGTTGCGTGCCGCACCACCGATCTGACCTATTGACGAAGCGGCACTTTGCCGGTCGTACACAGTAGAGCTCTGCTGCAACACTTGCTCCATGGTTGTGGCTTCGGTCAAAAATTCCGCCACGGTCCTTTGGGGACAGCGAACGAGGCCAGCGAAAAGCTGCTCCTTCACTCCTCGCATTAAATGACGGACCTTCTTTTCTTCTGCCATGTCGGGGTCAGCACGACGAAAGAGGCTCGTCATGTCCTCGACCTACATCATGACGCTTTCATTCGGCATTTGAAGGCGCGACTGAATCTCTCCCTCGGCTCGTTCACGGCGATCGGGATTGGCCCAACTTGCCAGCAGGTATCGACGAAAGACATTCCACGAGGGAAAAGGCTCACGGTTTTCGTACCAAGTACGAGCGCCGTCCTCCAAGCTGAAATACACGTTCCTCATTTTGTCGAAGTCGGTCCAACCATTGTAATCCGAAACCTGTTTGAACTGGGCCAGCCAGTCTTCGACATCCTCCAAGACGGAACCGTGGAACACCTTCGGCACACGTGGCTTCCACAGCGTATGATGCGTGGTCGTACCGCCTTCCTGTGCGTTGGAGGCTGCAGCGCCTTCCATAGCGTTCGGGGGTGCGACAGACATCATCTCAGGAAGAGGTCCACGCTCAGGAGGTAGTCCTCGGAGTCTTCGGCTTGAGCAGCGGACAGGTGTTGTCACTGCAGGTACAGGGCTACCTCGAGGCGTTTGGAACACCGGCTGGGGGTTACCCAGCACCTCCACCAGTTGTCACGTGCTACAAAAGGATCTTCAACTAGGAAGAACTGAGCCGGCGGGGAGACGCACCGAAAACTGGCAAGATGGCTGCTTCAATAATAAACAACTGGCCAGAGCATGCGCTGCCCCTGAACATCGTCTTCCATTCTCGCGGGCAGCCATGGCTTGCGCTCGCCGTAACTAGCGGCCAAGTGGCATTATTCTCCCTCTCTATATATAGGCAGGCATGGTGGTTGAGTGGCCGTAGCGTTCCATATAGTCCAGTAGATCCTCCGAGAGCGGTCACAACGAGGTTTATTTCGACGTTTCGGCCTAGAGTCTGGCCTTCATCAGGATGGAAGGCCAGACTCTAGGCCGAAACGTCAACATAAACCATGTTGTGACCGCTCACGGAGGATCTACGGGACTATATATATATATATATATATATATATATATATATATATATATATATATATATATATATATATATATATATATATATATATATATCGAGAGAGAGAGATTGATACTCACGGTGTCAAAATATTTGTGATATATACTATATACTCCATCATTGCAATTATGTATACGCCCAAGATTACAAATGAAACTCCGCGCACACGCAATCAGCACACTTGCAGGCATGGGTGTAATACTAACTTCTTTTCCCGCCTACAACACTCCGCTGTCACCCCTTCGCCTGCTATTCTCGATACTCCGTTGATTTCAGTACGGTTGCGCGATAGAATTTGCAATTGATACAATAAGCAAATGACAAGAAACTAACAACGAAACTGGTAAATGAAATATTGTCCATTGTTCTTTTCTATATATATATATATATATATATATATATACGTGTGTGTGACGCTATGATGAATGGGAGACGTGGCCTGGATCATAAGCCATGTTTATTTCATTTTTGACTTCTTCCTCATCTACTTCTAACTCCTAACAATGGCTACCTTCTTACGTTACAGGATTCCCTCTCCTCCCGGAAGAAGTCGCGCCAGACACTTAACAAAACAACAAAAACGGGTGTTAAAGCGAGCGAAAAATGTCATAATGCACCATAGTTCTATTTCAGAAGGGAGTACCTTAACTTGCACAAAACTACAGCAGAGGGAAGCAGTCCGGCCATATCTAAGAGAACTCGGGTGGACGAGGCTGGCTGTTGCGTCCTGGATGGCATAACCATGCATTCGACGTGGAAAATGATGATGACACAGCCTGGATAGTAGCGAAAAATAAACAAGGTTGTGAGTCCTTGTATCGTTGAAGGTTGGATGTATCATGCGTCGGATTTCGAGTCATGGCGGCGACAGACGCATTGTATCTAGAATGCGTGCTTTTTGAGAGATGGTGACGGGATGTCTGTGTGCTGGTGGTGTGCAAGAAGTGCTTCCGCGTCATTCTGGGCGTTTTCCGTGGTGTTGTCGTCTGTGTACCCGCAGGCGCAGAGAGCATCTGTGGCGATGTTCCTTCATCCGGAAACGTCCTACTTCTTGAAATGGTCCTTGTATCAAAGTCCTTAATTTGTTAACTTGTTCAAGTTGTGAGTGTGCTTCCGTTGAAGTTTTCGTTTGTCGTCGTATTTTCTTGGTTTGGTGATGGCTGTTAGAAAATTGCGGGTGGTCATCATTGTTGAATGAGGAGACGCTGTCAGTATTCCCAGCTTTATTTACGAGTAGGATGCAAGCATCATTCGTGTCAAGGAAAGCAGTAGATACATTTTCGTTTTTATCGGCGAGACTTGAATTGAATGGTGACTCCTTAACGTTTCGACTTTCAGATGGTCCGGTTCCTGAGAATGACATCGCCGCAAACATGGCTTGACGTGATTCTGATTCCGTAGGTTTGTTTCTTTGCGGGAGAATTGAGCCAAGCGTTCCTGAAGTACAATCGCTTTCAGAATAGCAGTCGCTTGACAAGTTATTTGGCTGATATTTCAGGTGGTCAGTTGCGTATGTGGCGATATCTTGAGGGGTGCGATGAGAGTGACGAGCACCAGACGAGCTACTTGGCACAAAACCAGGTGGTGGCTTACGTAAGCAAGATGAAGAGTCAAGTACATTGGGTGCTTGAATATTGTCTTGATTTGTGTATTGTATGTAAGAGGTTAGCGTTGGTGACATTTGTGTAGATGGGAAACCAGTTGGAAGGTTCGGCTTTGTAGAAAAACCGCTGGGAGGTCTTTCTATGAGCAGACGACTGACTTCGCCTGACGGGAATTGTAAACTTCTGCTCTGTGCTCGAACGCGTGAAGGCTGCGTATGGTTGTGATTACTGAATTTGAATGCATCGATATGGCTAGTTCTAACTGAACCTTCATTATAGTCACGAAACCAGATGATCATTTCTTCTTTTATCTTTCGCCAAGACTCATCGTTCTGGAATATGTGAATAAGGTAAAATAATAATGCCTTACCGGTGACGTAGTCGCTGAAGTTCGTAACCATCTCCCGTTCCGACCAAGATGCAGCGGTAGCGCGGAACTCGAACAGGTCAAACCAGTCTTGTACGGGTCCATCGTCCACTGCTCCGGTGTATTTGGGGATGGGAAGGTCAGTAGATGCTTCTGACATGATGCTGGTCGATGCGTAATGCTAGGCGCTTGTATGGTAGTCCATGTATGCTCAGGGTTTCATGCGGAGGACTACGTAGATGATGAGCGACTGATGAAGGGGCTGGCAGGTCTTCATCCTGTCGACTCGTGCGACGCTATGATGAATGGGAGACGTGGCTTGGCTCATGATGATGATGATGATGATGATCCTTGACACTCTGGCGCACACCCACAAAGGGGGATCGGCCAAGAACCGGGCGGCAGGATCTTAACTAAAAAGGCTAATGGTTTTTCAAAGAAAACGTAATTTTGGGCTAAAAAAATATAGAAAGGAAAGCCGAAAATCGAAAAAGGAGTATATCTGAGCAGGGAGCGATGCAGGCCATCAGATGCGATTTGAGACAGAGGTAATGGTGGGTCTATATATATATATATATATATATATATATATATATATATATATATATATATATATATATATATATATATATATATATATATAGGCAGATTAACATGGCAATCGCTTTGTTTCAATTATGTATTCAAATACCGCAGAGCAGACGTCCCTGTGGCTATAACCGAATTTAATGGTGCCAAACGACAAAATTACTGCCACATTTAATTCTAATCCCAATTTTTCAAGTGGAGCTACCAGGTATCTTTTCCGCTGATGAGAATACCGGCGACAGAACAAAAAAAAGTGATCTATCGTTTCCATTTTTTGGCAAGTCTGACATAAAGGTGACGCCTTTAGACCAACTTTATGCAAATAATAATTCAGTTGAGGAATTCTGCAACGCAATCTTGTAAAAGTAACTTCCAAGTGCCGTGTTGCACACCACTGTCTATTCCAGCGGCATCTTAGATGTGCGAAATCTCGATATTTATCCAATGAGTAGCAGTCGTATTCACGCAAACAGAGGTTTCTAAACCTTATTGCTGTCGCGTAAGCCGTATCAGGCAAAATCGGGATAATGGGACCGCTAAGAGATACTGTGGCTAGTGCATCCGCCATCTCATTGAGATATATGCCACGATGACCTGGTACCCATAAGAGCTGCAGTTTTTTCAAGTTTGTCGGTATGAGTTGTCGAAACATGTGCATAAGTGTTAAGTTGGCTCCTGAAGACAGAGCAGCACATACTGAAAAAGAATCTGTAAATACAACTGCTTCTGATTCGCCCAAAGGAAGTTTCCGTAGTGCCAGTACAATAGCAAATAATTCTGCCATGAATATTGGTGTGTAATCTGGGAGTCTAACCGAAAAGGACCAGTCAAGGGAACGTGAGAAGATACCTGCCCCAGCCTTTTATATGATACGGATGCATCGGTCGCAATTATGTTGTTCAAGTTCAAATGCGCCAAGTAATCCTGCAGCCGATCATTTAAATATTGAAATTGCATTTGCTTTGCGTTAGAGGGATAAATATTCTCAAATTCTATCTTAAGATCTAAGTTAACGTCTCTTGTTGTGAAAATATGTTTTATTTTGACGTTCAGTGGTTCTAGCAGCGCTTGAACGAACAAGATCTGTGGGCAGTGGAATCGTGACCACCAAGTTTCAAAAAATAAACTTGGTTCTTTAATAAAAGCATAAAATGATGCTCTCTGGGGCACAGTGTATAGTTTTAAAAATGTTTGGATAGTAAGCATTTTGAATCTATTTAACAATGACGGTAGACGCGCTTCCATGTATAGCACGTTGTTAGCAACAAACTTGGGCAGTCCAAGGCACAGTCGTAAGGCCTCCCTTTCTAATAGTATTAGCGGTCTCATTTTATATGTCGCACTGCCCGAAAATAAGACGCAGCCGAATTCCATGATAGGACGAATGTACATTTTATAGACCATTACCAATGTATTTCTTCGCAACCCCCTTTTTATGTTGCTGAGCTTGCGTAACCACCCCATGGCTCGTGTTGCTTTGGACGCAATGTGATCGATGTGGCTTTTCCAATTTAACGAGCTGTTATATATGGTGCCTAAGTATTTAAGTGAATCCACCTGGGGAATCTGCTGTGTGCCATACATCAAGGAGATGTTAACAGGATCCCTGAACGAGAACGCTAGAAGCGCGCTTTTGTTTACATTTAGAGACATTCCAATTTTTTGAAGCCATTCCTCTATCATGTTTAGGTAATTCTGTAATGTCTGATAAAGTAATTGCAGATCACTGTTTGTCGCAAAGAAAGCAATGTCATCGGCGTAAACATATAAATGAATATCGCTATGTGTTGGAATCGAACTGAGGAAGATGTTAAACAACACCGGTGAGAGCACTGCACCTTGTGGTACGCCACGGTATTGTCGATATCTGTTAGAAAAACAACCCCTTTGAAAGCAATAAAACTCTCTCTCCCTTAAGAACTCTGCTACCCATGATGTCATGTATTTTGGTAAGTGTGACCTTTCCATCTGCTCTATTAGTATTTTATGCTCCACTTTGTCATACGCCTTGGCCAAATCCAGAGTAACTAATGCACAATACTCTCTTCTACGCCTAGCCAACTGTATACGACTCTCCAAATCCGCGTGCGCACACCATATGGAGCATCCCGATTTAAAACCAATTTGACTGGGGTTCAATATTGATTTTTCCTCAATGTATTTTATCACACGTGCATTCAAAACTCTTTCAGTTAGTTTAACCAAATTAGATGTAAGAGAAATTGGCCTCACATTGTCAAGTGTATACCCAAGCCCCTGTTTTTTAAGTATCGGAATTATTTTGGAAAGTTTCCAATCCGCCGGTATCCAAAAAGTTTTCAAAGAGTAATTAACCATATTACAGAGTTCATTTGGGGAAATGTCATATAGTACTTTTATCATTGCTGAAGTTACTCCATCTGGTCCAGGTGCTGTAGGAGGTAAGTGCCTCACTACACCCGCTAGTTCCGCTAATGTCACCTCGTTGAACTCCTCCCCTGCAATTGGCTTTACTATGTGTCTTGGCATTGTTGATCTGAATCTTTCTTCTAATCCTTTAGCAACATTTTCTAAGATTTCAGTGAGTTCGCTAGGCGATAGAATTGAAGAATCAGTATTGTCTGATGGTGGTATCATCTTTCTGGAACGCAAAAATCTAAAAAGCGCCTTTCTGTTGTATGGTTTTGAAAGATAGCTAAATTTGTTAGTGTCATAGTCATCTTTTGCTTTGCGTACTGTGCGTTTAAAATCTGCTGCCTCGTATTTATAGTCACACCAGTTTTTTGGGCATTGGTTGTGGATAAGTTGCTTCCACGCCGCTTTTCGTTTTCTATACCCCCTCGTACAATCAGCGTTCCACCATGGGCTAAACGACCCGCCTGTGCCTGAAGTTATTGAAAAAAGTGACTTTTTTATTGCTCTTTTCAGTACCGCACACAGACTCATAGCCCGAATGTCTTCCTGCATGTCCTTGCGAAGAACCAAAGTGGGCTTCAAGTCTTTTTGTAAACGCTCATAATTTACAAACGAGCCAATTTTACCAGTTAAAAATATTCCGGGAAAGTTAATATCAAAGCTATTAGGAAGGTGGTCACTGTTTGTTGCGCAATCTAATGTTTTCCACGACGAAATGTTTAGTGAGGAGCTGCAAAAGGTCAGATCTATCGCCGACTTTGATTGTCTCCTAATAAACGTAACAGTGGGGAAATTTGCACAAGATAAGTTATTATCAACAGTCCATTCCCACAAGCGCCTTCCATTTACATCAGTCTTGAAACCCCAAGACACGTGGTGTGAATTAAAGTCACCAGTTAATATTACATCCTTCCTGCAGGAAGCTAACATTGCATCTAAGCATCTTGTGTCCTGTACTCCTACCGGAAAGTATGCGTTAACAAAAGAAAAAGGGGAACAGCCTGGCAGAGTGATGTCTAATACCATAATTTCATAGTTAGAATCCATGCACAGGTAGTTAATCTTCGCTCTATGACTAAATTTAGTTGATATAAAAATGGCAATTCCACCACCTCTGCTAGGTCTGTCTAAACGAAATAAGCAATAATTTTTTAGGTAAAATTTTTGTCCGTTTGTAAGCCAAGTTTCTTGTAAAGTAATAATATCTTGGGAAATTTGCGAAGAAATACACAATAAATCTGTGGTAGCCGACCCTATTGATCGACAATTCCACTGTAATACTTTTAAGGAGCCTATTTTTGATTCTATAAACCCGCCGCAGAGACTGCTTGATCCAAAAGATCTTTCTTCAAAAAGTCTTTTTTGGAGAGGTTCTCCAAAACGTCTTTCTTTGACAGGAACTTTTAGATTTTGATTTCTGTGAAGACTTTTTCGATAGGGGAGATCTGGCGCGCTTCAAGAAATTATGAGATTCCGCATCCATATCTGTGAATTCATCAGTGTCATCTGATACGGTTTCTAGATCTGTCCGCAGTATCTTATTGGAGGGTCCTGCTTTAGGAGATGCGCATCGTGTAGGAGCTATCGGACTTTCTGTCCCGGCACAATTTGAAACCTCTAAATCCTGTGAAGTCTGATTTTTCATAGACACTGAAGCAATGATTTGGGTCAACTGAGATGTTAACAATTCAGCCACGACTCCAATAATACTGCTGGCAAGACGCTCCATCGCCTTTTCCGTTGCCTTCTCTACAGCCTCTGCTATATATTTTGCTAAAGATGCATCCATAGCAGTGGTGTGTCGTGCTGTTACGCTTGCGTAACCTTTCGAGCGTTCTTGTAATTCAGTCACAGCTTCCCTCCGGGAGCAACGCCTGCGTTCCACAATTTCCAACAGCTTAACTTCTCGTTCTTTCGCCTCACAATCTGAAGAGTCTGCAGGATGCGCCTCATGACATAAACAGCACTTCTCTTCCGTCGAGTTGCACTTACGGCTGTCGTGATTTTCTCCGCATAGTCGACATCTGGCAGTTGATCTGCACCCTTTCACGCTGTGGCCATATCTCCAACAATTCAAGCACTGCAGTGGCTTAGGGGGTAGAGGCTCTACCTTATAGATAAGAGGCCAAGCTTTAATTTCAGATGGTCTTATCGTTCCCGCAAAGGTTACTATGACCGATTCGGTGGGTGATTTTTTAATGTCAACCTGACGCGTGCACCTGTATACTGACACTGCACCTGCTACTGAAAATAACTCAAGAATTTCTGCAGGGGTCAGGCTCGTATCTACACCGCGGACTATGCCTTTCGAACATGCCAGATGCGCTGGAATAAACGGGCTCACCGGCTGTGCTGCAAATTCGGAACAGTTGAGAAGCTCTCGGACGCACTCCTGATCGGCAGAGCAGCACAAAATACCACCACGACCGAAATGCCGGACCTCAGTGATCTTTTGAAAGTGTGTTGTGGCTTTCCGAAGCTCCATTTGAATCATCTTCGGGTTCTTCATAGGTATCGTACCTCCATTGGTCGGTACCAAAGCCACGGGGACGTTAATAACCCCACTGCAAAGAAAAGAATCAATCGGCCAATCCTTGACCGGTATAGATGCTAGCCAAGGAGAAGGCCCTTGGCCAGGCGAAGAAACCGACATCTAGATAGCCTGAGTCGCTTGAACTCAGAAAATCATATGGCTCATACGCCATGTTTATTCCATTTTTGACTTCTTTCTCATCTACTTCTAACTCCTAACCATGGCTACATTCTTACGTTACACACACACACACACACATATATATATATATATACATATATATATATATATATATATATATATATATATATATATATATATATATATATATATATATGGCACATTAGACGTTACTCCTCCTTCTCTTTCCAAAGAAAGAGTTTCTGTCTGTGCACCTTAAGACTTCTACCGCTTCGTACAAACGAGCTCTTTTGGCGGTGTACGTAATACAAATATTGAATGAGTAAAAAATTCACCAATGATTACGATTGGCTTCGAGGACATACCGTAGTGCCACCTACGTGATGACGTCACACAGAGGATGCCCGGTTGTGTTGTATGCTAGAGCACCACAATTTCTCTGCTTCCCTTTATTTCGAAGCTCAGTGCTTAAAGAAGTGGTAAGACCTGATAATACGGGCAAGCAAACTACGAATTGGTGCCCCCAGTGGCACTCTCGTGTCTAATGCGCATCGCAAAATTGCGACGAAGAACCAGTGAAGCCGTGGGGGACGATGACATTGGCGTCGCGAAAGCAAAGCTGCCGTATTCCACAACTACGCATCCTATCTGCGACGTCAAAACGATCGCAGCGCTGGCCTCGCGGCCAATACTGCATATAGCGAACTCGTAGGTGGCACTCGGTGGCTCCGAAACACTCAGCAAGGCCGACCTTGTTTGAATTTTTGTCTTTCCACAAGGTATCGAATACGCCCCAGGTAATATTTCTTGGGAAGTAAGATAGCATCAACCACGCTCTTATTCGTCTTTCTGTGGATACGTGATGCACCTGCTACACATCTGTAAAATAGTACGGGTACTTTTCTGACTCTACCTGCAGCTGTTGACGATGTATAATTTTGTCTGAACGCTTTGCAGTGGGTGGGAAGTATTATATGCTCCACACTAGTTGCACAAGTAGCATTTTGTGATGATTAGTTATCTCAATTTAGACCACGTCATATTAGTACTTAGGTTTCGCAATTCCTTATCGACATCACGCTTGTATAGAGTCTTTTGGCAAATGTATTTTGAGCACCAGCGTCGCTCTGGTATAGAATACTCGATGGCCACGCAAAGCAGAAGGATGAGTCAGATTCCAGTGAATTCATAGCATATTTTAAATTTATTTTTTCGTGTCAATTGGTTACTTTTTCATTCCTATTTCTTACGGCACCGACGACGACGGCACTGGTGAATGTGACGGCGACGCCACTTAACGTTGGAAGGAAGACCTCGTAGCCGCGCTGTAAAACTTCAAACTCTCACGAAGTATCCTTCCTTGGAAATAAATGCTAAAAGAACTGAAATATGGGAGCCGCAACGGGAATCGAATCGATTTCTCCATTGGAACGGTGCTTTGATGCATTACGAACTCTTGCGAAGTTCACGCGTTTGTTTTAAAGAAAATACCAAAGACACATAAGAACCCTCATACCGGCATATTAACAACTTTCCTGCAGTATATAAGTGTCTGCTTCTACGTGTTGCTACTTTTAGTGGTGTCTATATCCGTAATGTGCAAAATATGAAATACAATTCGTCACTGTCTGAACTAAACCTCAGCGGATATATCAAGAAGTTGCTTATTATGTTTATAGAGAAATGTTTGATCACGTCTGCCAAAATTCGAAAGTTTACTCTTAAGTTCAACAGGCAGTGTTCGCGGAAGGACCACGCTTAGAATGAGAAGCACGAGCAGCAGCACAGCATGGTGCGCAACGTGAAAGCACCTAGACCTGATTACGAGCGCTGAACAAAAGCGGAAGGTTTGTGACGGTGGCCGCCGGCTGCCACTTTCGAAAGTTCGTATTGAAAATGGGGAGCATTTGAACGGTGCTAGAGCCCATCAGTGCTTCAACCCCACCGCCCCCCCCCCCAACATTACCACGCGTGAAGTACTGGAGAGTTGCCGGTTTCCAGATTGGGGTTGGAGAGATTTATTAACTTGGTCACAAAGAAAAACGGAACTAGTGAAAGCTGTCCTTTCTTGGAGAAAAGAAGATGAAACGCCGATAAAATGGCAGCATTTTTTTAACTTTCTCGAACTAAACATTAGCTTCTTCCCAAAAGACTACAAATGTATATTTCTTAGCAGTTGTTGTTAACGAAGTTTGAGGTAATGGAAGATAGGCTTTGATGTGGGTTTCAAGGTTGGTTTCAAAATTATTATTACTATTATTATTATTATTATTATTATTATGTTGTTGTTGTTGTTGTTGTTGTTGTTGTTGTTGTTGTTTCACACTTATGCACAAACACACCAGGACACAGAACTCTAGGGAGGGAGTGAGCTGGCAACAGTTACCTGCAAAGACAGGACACCTGCCTGCTCAATCGGGAAACGGGAACAGGTAGAGGAGAAGCTGCTAAAAAAAAGAGATAGAGAGATGAAAAAATTAAAAATAAACGTATAAGGCAGACGGGTACAAAAAGTATATAGTTAAATGAAGAAGTGAATTAGGCTTGGAGTCAATGCGGTTTTGTTCATGAACGTTTGAAAGGTTCTACTAATGCTAAACTATTATGTTCAATCGTCTTACAGGAGACGCAGAGTGTACGGCAGGGACTGCGAACACACTCTTGTCGGTATAAACGTTCACGCACAAGACTAGAGGCAAGCCTTCGCTGATGTACATAAGAGAGCTCTAGCTCTTCATCACCCAGATACATCAGTTGTTACGGAGTACTCCTTTTATGTATCCGAACATTGATTGGTGCTCGCTTATACACACCGCTCAAACGGGTAGCAGGAAAGAGTGTTGCCGTTTCCTACACAGCAGCATATCCCAAAAGGAAATATTGACTAATGACGGAGGGGTCGATTAGCAGGTGTGTGTCGTACTGAAAACAGACGGGAGATTTTGTGACGGACTTTTGAAAGTTTATTTGTAGAACAATGACGAGACGAACGTGCACTCCGTCATATCAGTTTGTGATGTTTAAGCGTTACCGACACTGCCCGTCTAGTAATAAAGCTTTCAGACTACGCGTGATGCACGCAAAACGTTGCTGCTTTGAGAGGACCACTCATTGTTTGTTTCTTTCATTTTACGGCCTGTACTAACAACCCTAATTGTTTGCGCTTGTGAATGTTCTCGAAATAAACGTTCATCCTGTGAGCTTAACCAACGGTGTCGTACAAAACGAGTTTCCTGCTTCTTTCTCGCCGCAGCACAAATGAGAAAAAAAAGTTGCAAGAAAATAAAAGCATCCAATTTCAAGTACTTAGACTTCAACACTGAGTAAAAATATGCAGAAAATAAAAAAATGGCGATGGGTGCACAGCGTTATTTTTTGGGGGGACCAGCAAGTGAGAAGATTGACGAGGCCTGAAATGTTTTCCCGTTGCATACTATAGAAAAGAAGCGCCATACTAGGACCGCATAACGGCAAACTACGTGTCATGCCTCACTCTCACAACTGAGGAAGGCTGATATTAACGTGAAAACCAAAATGAAACAAGCGCCTATCAATCATTTATAACGCAACACAAAGAAAGACGTAAAATAAAAGGGGGGTGGAGGAGCGTAGCCATTGAAGACAGCGGAAGACGAACGATTGCTTCAAATTAAACGGCATGGCGGAAAAAAAGAGACCGTGACCTCCTTCCCTCATCGCTCCCAGAAAGACATACGTGAAAATTAGTCGCCACGCACGAAACCCTGACATCCACTGAGAAAAACAAAAGCGGGGCCAAGTAGATACGGTGTGTCTTGATTCTAGCCGGAACTACAATTCTTTCTTTCAACTTTTGTTTTGTTGTCTAGCTCTTGTCTGCTCAATTGTCGTGCAAGGTTGAAACCACGGCCTTTTTTTATTTTATCGAATCACAGAAAGCATGGTTCCTTGTTCGTAATTACAGCACCTTTAATTAAAACGAAGCTGTACCACAGTATTCGCCTCTATAGGTACAATAGGTCAAGTTCTGGAAGTTAGGAGAAGCTGAAAAATTTAAAAACAGACAGGAAATCAAGCCATATTGCGGTAAACTGATGAACAGCGCAGCGGAAAAAAACAAATCTTAAAGCAAAAGCGTCAAATTAACATATTAAGCAATAAATTTTCACCTGTATTGGTCCTCAGTATCACGTTTATTGTTAACCGGATCAATATTACTTCGAGTCACTAAAAGTGGGTGCATATTAGCTTGCTTGATATTTGGTTACTCAGAGCTGCTTATATTGCGGATTTGCGGCCACAAGTGGCAACTGTCTAACCACTGCTTTCTACCGTTTTAGCATTGCAAAGTTCGCCTCGTGCTGACTGCCGCCTGGCTGCTTATCGAAGATAGAAGACCGAAGCGATCGTGACCGTGCCATCTCCATGACGCTGACCAACCACGTGATGTCAGCGACGACAGCGCCTTCAAATTCATAAAACCGAAGTGAAGCGACGAACCACCGGGATTTGTGGCCACAAGTGGCAACTTACTAACCATTGCTTTCTAACGTTTTAGGTATGAATTTTTATTGGTATAGCTGCTACTGAAATTTATGTGGCCTGCAGATCCCTCTTTTGGAACACGGGTATTGATGTGTGTAGTTATCGTGCTAACATTGGTTTGTTCTTTGCTTGCCGAATGCCTAAATGTTTCTTCGGCAGCCGTTTCTCTGCCGGACCAGGTCTTATCCGTGTACTCAGCCCTAGGCCCTCGACTCTCTTGCTGTCAATGTGTCTCGCATTGCTACTGCTTTGTGCTTGCGACGTGGAAGCAAATCCCGGTCCTAAGATCCAGGGTGTTTTCAGCTTGCTAAAAAAGTGTGATGATGAAACCACGTCCAACTTAACAAACAGCAGATCACAAGCATTGAGTGCCGTCTCTCAAGCCTAGAAAAAACCGTTCACAAAGTATCGGACCTCACAGGAAACGTTGAAACTGTCATCGACACTGTTAAGGAAGTAAAAGAAAACATTTGCAAGACGAACGAAGGCCTTGCTGACGTCGTGGACGATATGAACAATCGAATGAGGCGAAATAACCTTATAATCAAAGGCCTTCCAGAAGAAGAGCACAAAGGGTATGCAGAGTCCGAAAGAATAGTCGAAAAATTATTTTCAACTCATTTGAAAATTGAGGCTGGTGACATCGAACGTGCTCATAGATGAGGAAAACCCCGACCCGACTTTAACCGCCCTATCATAGTGAAGTTTTTTAACTTCAAATAAAAATTAGAAGCTCTGTCTAGCGCCCCAAAGTTGAAAGACCTGCAAAAGCCCAAAGTCTGACTTGAGGAAGATTTTTCGCCAAAAGTCCAACTTGTCAGAAAGAAGTTACGCGACTACGCTAAGGCACCGTATATTTTTCATCGCGAAAAGGCGATGAAAAATATACGGTGCGTTTTAACAAGCTTCAGATGCATGGTTCTACATTCTGTTACGACTCGGTAAATGATTGCGTTGTCATGGTGTCAACAAATAAACAAAGCCCTCCTAAATGAACCTGTAAAACCCGTCACCACAAGCCAAACTTGTCAAAATCGGTCTCACTACTTTTATTTAATTTTCGCAGCGTTTATAAAAAGCCTGATGCAATAAACGCCCTCGTGAACACGTGCTCAGCTGATATAGTCGTAGGTACGGAATCATGGTTGACCGAGGACGTAACGAACAGCGAACTTTCGTTTACATCACCGTTTGTTCTGTTTCGTAAAGATATAATGGGTTGTCGAGATGGTGGCGTTATTATTGCCATAAAAGATATCTATCAGCCATCACTCCTTCCCTCAGATTCTCCCCTTGAATTTGCCTGGGTTTCATCATATTTCGATCACATTCATTGCATAATTGGTGCCTGTTACCGACCCCCTGATTGATGGCAGGATTTCGTTGAGCTTCTTCAGGAAGCCATTGATTCCATTCTCCTCAAGTTTCCCAATTGTTCTCTAATACTTGGTGGTGACTTTAACTATCCTTCAATCAACTGGTCCACTTAACTTTCTGCGCCTTCACTATTATCACAATCTACAACAGATTGTGCAGGAACCAACACGTGACAGCAATATTTTAGACCTTATAATAACCAATCACCCCGACAGCACTAAAGTTGAGATCTTGGAAGAAATAACTGATCGTAGGGCAGTTCAATGCTCTCTGCCTCTTCCACATGCTAAGAAAACAAACGTCCGAAAAAGTATACTGAACTACGCACGCGCAGACACTGATAAGCTTAACAGATTGCTAGAGTCTTTTTTGGATGAATTTATATCTAACTTTCCCAATCAGTCTATTGAACAAAACTGGTGCTTATTTCGTGACAAATAAACGAAATAGAAAGTCTTTGTGTGCCGGTGATTACAATACCTGAAAGAGCGGATGATCCATGGTTCAACCATGACATTAAAAGATGGCTTAATAGGAAAAAGAGAGCGTACACTAAAGCGTCGAGAACGAACGCGTCGGAGGACTGTTAGAACTATAAAAACGTTTCCAAATAAACAGAAGCTGCAATTTCTGAAGCGAATATTAGGTACAACAATGACATGCTCCCTAAAATGTTCAAAACTGACCCTAAGAAGTTCTGGAGCACTGTAAATCAAAAAAAAAGAGAGCCGGTGCCAGCACTCTGTGGAGAGGATGGCAACACCCTGAGCTTAGCCGGCTGTGCTGAAAAACTTAACCTTTTTTTCCGAAGTTCACACAATCGAGAGACCACTCGATAGCAACCTCAATTTGCCACAGCTAACTCTCTCTAATCAATTTTCTCCTATCATAACTACTGCACACGGTGTAGCTTGTGCAATAGATCGTTTAGCTCTTGAAACCAGCCCCGGCCCTGATAATATTAACGCTAAGCTTTTAAAGCTAACGAGCCACTTCTCAGCCTCTTAGCTCGCGTTGATTTTTCAACAATTTTTAGATACCGGTTGCTTACAGGAGAATTGGAAATATGCTTACGTAATCCCAATATTCAAATCTGGTGATAATACTCAGCCCAATAACTACAGACAAATCTCTATGACGTCCATATGCTGCAAACTCCTCGAACATATCCTATTCACAAATATAATGGCTTATCTTAATTTAAATAACTTGCTCCTAAACAACCAACACGGTTTTTGTCAAAATTTCTCATGTCAATCGCAACTTTTCGAATTAATTACTGACCTTCATTCTGCGTTTAACTCTTCCCGTCGTGTCGATGCCATATTTATTAATTTCTCAAAGGCATTTGACAGGGTCTCCTACAAACGTTAAGAACTAAGAATTTGCAATCTGAAGCTTGAAAACAATACAGCACAATAGATACTGGAATTTCTTACTAACTGCTTCCAATCTGGAACACTAAAAAGCTACACTGGATAAAACGCTACTAGCATTTTATCCGGTGTTACCCAAGGCTCGGTCCTTGGTCCTCTTTTGTTCTTAAAATACATTAATGACATAGCACGTAACATAAGTTTGCAAATTCGGCTATTTGCAGACGACTGCGTAATTTACAAAGAAATAACTTGCCCTGCCGATAATACCAATTTAAAATCTGACCTCGATAGGCTGGGTGAGTGGTGCGACACCTGGCAGATGGAAATTAATATAGGGAAAACGAAGCACTTGGAATTTAGTTCTGCTCTAATACCTTTGCATAAGTCATACACCATAAATGACATTCGAATTGATTCAGTACAATCCTTTAAATATCTTGGGGTATTTTTCAGAGCCAATCTATACTGCACCACTTACATTGAACATATCACTACTAAAGCAATAAAAAAACTTGGCATCCTCAAAAGGCGATTATACTTTGCCAACAAAGAAACCAGACTGCATTCATACGTTTCCCTGATAAGACCATCGCTGGAGTATGCTTCAATAATATGGCACCCTAACACTGAAAATTTAACTTACCTGGTTGAATCAATTCAAAACAAAGGTGCGCGCTTCATAACGTCGTCATACTCACCGTATGAAAGTGTGAGTTCCATACTGAAATCGCTTAATCTGCCCTCCCTTGCCACTCGCCGTAAAATTGCAAGGCTATCTAATTTTCCCTCACTCTTCCACAGCAACTCCCAGTTTGCGCGCAAGCATATCCTCCCGCCATCACACATTTCAGCCCGTGTTGACCACCCTAACAAAGTTAATCCCATCTTCCCGAGAACAAAAATATACCAAAACTCACCCTTAGCCCTGTCAATAACCAACTGGAATTCCTTGCCAGCTGATGTAGCCACTCTAACACAATCATCCTTTCTGAAAGCGGTAGAAATGTTCTTAGAAGTTTCAATCGAATAATGTAGTTATGCGGTGGTGTTGTTCATGTAAATTACTTGAATATTTTTTGTGTGAGTTATTCGCGCCTACTCTTGTTACCTGGAGCATATTGTATTTTTATTAACGTACCTTTTCTTTTGCAGAGTTTCTATATATGTTTTTATTATCCTTATCACCACTGTTGTGTGTACTCTTTTTTTTTCATTTAAGCTTTATATAATGATGCTTCTGATCATTTAATGTATCTTACACATGTTGAAAATCTTCTTATCCCCCCGTATATAATTCCATCCCGGGTCCTTAGGGTATGTAAATAAATAAATATATGTCAGTCTTTGTCACCAGCTATTGTCCCTGTGCGTAAACAGAGATGTAAAGTGAGAATGCAACACAAAAGTTCTCAAGGTCCCTTGTTACTTCGTCCCTAATTCAAACTTAAGCTGCGGTCTGGCTTTTCTTCGTTCACAGTGTGACGCTTCATCATCGCAATGACGTATAATAAACTACACCTATTGCAAAATAGTTCGGCGGAAACCCACAAGGTAGTAGAAGGGTTAATACCAGAACCCCTAACTACGGCGAATTTTCCGGCAACTAAGCTTTTCTTTCTGAGAAATGCGTGGATTTTGTTGTGGCTTCGTGCTACAAACGAGTGGTGTTCTTTCCCGTATTGAAGCTACAGTTGTTTGATATTGAATATAAAGTGTGGTTGTTATCACCCTACACTTAAACTCCATAGTTTTTCATCGTCCCACGCTAAAATTAGGCCTGCATAATCGTCCGGCCACTTTCGTTGCTTCCTCTGGTTGATTCTAATTGGTTTAAATTTACTCTGAGTCCACGCCGCATCTAGCGGGGTATTTCGTGCCGAGAGATCTGCAAAATAGGGAGTTTTTTTTCTTTTACAACATTTTCCCTCAGAGTCTTCCATCTAGATCGGGACTACTTTCACTGCTCGAAAACAGGCTGCCAGAGCTTAATTATTCGCTGGCGTAGCATCGCAGTGCTCGAGTGTGTTGCTGGCTTGATAACGGTCGAATCTTTCAGGAGGTCATTCGAAAATAAAACACAAAACACACAATGTTAGACAATCCGCAAAGACACGTAACTTGAACTGCCCGACGTTTTGATTAGACATGAAATCACGTTCGTCTCATTTAGCATACTGCCTTGCTGAAAAAAGGCAAAAACTTCTTAGAGAGGAAGTCTTTGGGAATAAAATAAGTGTAGCAAAAGATTACGTGACGAAATGGCACATCCAGGTCTGCAGAAAAGAAGCGGCCACGTAAAAAAGTAAACCACGGTGTGCGAGGCAGCACGGATAAGGAGACTGTTACTATTCTTTGTGAGCGACTACCAAAGCTCGTAATAAAATATTGTAAAAAAGAAATATCAATGAAAAAACAGAGAAACACTCTAATGCAAAATACAAGCGATACAACGAAGAAAAAGAACCCAGTTCTCTGTGCGTTCGCAAAGCAGCGACCACAGCTCACTCCGGAGACATCGTTCAGGGCTTGTTTTAATTATCGGCGTGCAATCCGGGAGGAACAAATTTAATTTTCTGCTGAGAACACTGATTTCAAACACTGACACGGACGACAGCCAATACAAGAAGGCGGTAACTGTAAGGCTGAATTGAACGCAAAAAAAGAAAAACAATGTCAGCCACGGAAGCTTGAAAGAAGATAGCTAGGTGTCCACAGTGCGACGTAACGGAAGACTAGTCGAGAATTATTAAAATCTAAGATGAGAAACAGCGCAAAATTATGGCTCCTGATGTTAGCCATAGCTGCACATAGCTGCGGGGGTACAATGCACAGAATAGAAGTAAACTATAAGTCACAGAGTGGGAAAAGACGTGAGCGAAGAAGTGGACGTTTTTTAGCCTGGTGCTGTCATGAAGGTTTATCTGCTGTACCTGCTCTATAAACAGCAACTGCTTCTGTTGCCGTTATTCCAAACGCGAGTGATGACTATCCATGGTGAACAAACAAGTAGCAAGAACACAAGCACACGAACGGGTTCTTGCGACTGTTCCGGTGGGGAGATTGGCGTGATATTCTACGGTAAATCTTTGTGATGAATCAGATGACAAATGCGAGGTTGCGTGAATTGATTAAGAGAGAAAGTCAGCTTTTATGCTAGATTTCGGTAAAGTACGCTGGTCACAACCACGTGATCGCAGGTGTTCTTATACCTCTCGTTTCATTCGATCAGCAAAGTTTCTTTCACCTACAGCATAACTAAAACAATTAACTTTTAAGGGATAACGTATATATTAACGAGTCATATAAGATAACTAACGTTATTGCGTTCAAGGGCAAAATTCTTTGTGAAGAGAGGAAGCATGTGCGAATCAATAAAAAATAATTAACCTGGAATCACCCAAGAATGAAGCTTCCGCTTTGATTTTTCTTTTATAATCTTTCTCATTTATTTCTTAAAGCAACCAAACTAGTTTTCTGAAACTTACATCCTTCTTTCAGCCGAAAACCTGTGATCAGCTTTTTTTAAGGTAAGGTTGGTATTTCTCAATTCATGTTTTTCGAGTGACTGTAGCTTTCCTTCAGTTTAAATAATTATAGCAGGTAAGCTAGAAGAGGCAAAATCATATACGGGTAATATCCTAAATGACTTCTCTTCTTTTTTTTTGTGGGTAAGGTGATCTTAATTTTAAGTTCAGCTCATGTAAAACAGCTTTTGTTATAACAATTGAGTATAGCCTTAGATAAATCAGCTCGTTCACCTAGGTTTACAAAATGTGGACAGACAGAGGTACAAGCTCAGAACTCCTCAAGCAATAACCCCACTCCTTTAAATTTGTATTCATCAATTTCAGCATAATTTGAAGAGAACAAACCTGAAAAATTGTAGTCTTTCATTTATTCCAGACGTTTACCTAGTGAAATCAGTCAACGTAAACTTTCACTTGAAAGATATGGTGGTGGCAGTTGAAAAATGCGTGCTCTTTGGCAAACTGCAGGATCCCACCTACAGCCTACCACGTAAGCAAAGAGGCAGCTGACGAAAGCGTACCGCATCGTCCACCCCCTTGTTTCACAAATAATAAATGATAAAAGATAAAAAAACTATGTGCGCCGAGTCAGCTTTGAAGTTTTTATCGCGTAAGTCGATCTGCATATTCATTACCTTGAATGAAATTTTGTCAGGAACGATAAGCTAGGAATTGCGACTTGACTGCAAAGTCGTTAATGCAGGGGAATTTACTTATTCAGTTTAATTTTGTTCACAGGTGCTTGATATAAAACAAAAGGACATCAATAAATGTTTGAAGCAGTCTTGTGTGCACCAGGGTGCGTCTTTGTGGAAAGAATAAGGGACCATGTTGTGTTAGTTCTCAAGGGAAAACTATCTAGAACAAGAGAAGAGTGCTGTAATCGAGGCAGTTTGTTTCATGCACTAAACTACTCCAGCTTTTCCCCCTATTCTGCTTCCGTGGGAACAACGTCACTGTCTGAAGTTCATTTCCGGTGGAGACGCTTCGTGGCAGAAAAACAAAAACAAATGAGAGTAAGTGAAAGAGAACACATACCGAGGAGCCAGTCGATGCTATACTTAACAGTCTACTGGAACTGAGACAGTTGATAACGCTGTCTGGAGACAAGCCATCTGGCCTTGAACAGCAAGGTAGTTGTGGAGAAATCAGCTCTCAATTCGCTCGTTTAACTCGTGGAGTTTTTCACAACTCTTGCGCGTTAGGATGGTTGGTTCTAAACACCAGAAACGAAATAGTCTTGATTTTGTTTCATTTTAAGTATTCGTCAGAAAAGTAGCGTAAAAAAAATCACAGCATATCCACGGAGTGAATGATGATTGGTGGGGCGAAGCATCGTCAGTCCGTTCATGCTTTCGTCGGCCCATTCATTCTTGCTTCCGTCTGTTCATGCATTCGTTCAAGCGTCCGTCCGTACGTCCGTTCTTCCGTCTGTCCATTCATCCGTCCGCAAACCTGTTCGTGTGGCCGTCCCTTTGTCTGTCTGTGCTTCCATCAGTCAGTCCATCCGTCCGTCTATCTAGTGAACACTCCGAGTACAGCCTTGTCACGTTTTTTTCATCATGTATTCATCATATACAAGTGCCGCGATTAAGCGGACATTCTGAAGACCATTTTTTTCGGCTATGTGCCAACGGTAGCAACATACACCATCCGAGGATGGACAGACCCGCTCCATAAGGAGCCTCGCCCATTAAAGAAGCTCAGAAACGAGAGACATGAGGGCTCATGTTTTTCGTTTGAGTGCTTGCTTTTTGTAAGTTTTATTGCACAGCTTCGATACAATGGCGTATTGCATCAACCACCTGGATGTTATGTTTCATTTATCCTATAGAATTTAACAGTTGTAATACAGAGTAGATGCAAGAGTTCATTCTGCACGTTTGGCTGATGCCTCGAGCCCATGACCCTTTAAAAAAATGCAGATGACGATGGCGAAAAGTAGACAGTGGAGACCTTTGCATACGGTAGAGTGAAGATATGTTTGCTGCGACGTTGGCACATTGCGATTGGTAGCTTACACTAATGTTAGGGTTCTGTCGCAGTATTTCTAATTCATAGGAAACGACACTTTCAATGCATTCACCAACTTCCGCTGCTAGAATTGACCATTGCCACGTGTATCAATTCATGCTTCTCACTCGTGTGTTTATCTGTTTTGTTATAATACTCATAAAACACCGGTGAATGAAAGTTTTTTTTCTCACAACTATGATTGTGATAGAGGCAATGAGGTCGCGATTTACAATCTCTTCACAGCGGGTAGAAACAATAGATGTGCTAGCCTATAAAAGTCATATATGGCATAACGAGAGACCTTGGTATTTACACGAAAAATATAACATTACGCTGTGGACGTGAAAGACGTTAGAGCCAGCGCATCGCTTTTTTTTTGCTTGCAAAAAGTGTTTTCATAGTTACCATAGTAGCTGCGCTCGCTAATACTCCTAGGTTTACTTGTGCGACACTATACCCCCCCCCCCCAAAAAAAAATGAGCAAGAGGACATTTGGCGCTATAGGTCACTTGGTTGAGCGTCAGCCTTGTTTTACGGAGGCTGTGGATTCGGTCTCTGCCGGTGGAGAGGCGTCTTTTCTTTCAATTTCATTTGTTTTACAACTTTAAAAACTACACTTCACTCAAAAGAATAAAGACTTGTACCTTATTACTTTCTTGACTTCAACTTCTGTTGGTTTTTTTTTTTATTTTTCAGGATGTGCGCACGTAGAACTGTGTAACTTGCGCACTATGCCTCAGGAATAGCGAATCAAGATGCGCAAAAAAGTATATTGTCAAATTATAATGCGTTGTATTCTCTCAAGTAGCGTTATGGTGCAGTCTTTTTCCTTACGTGTCCTGAGTTAATTGTTTGCTGGCATTCTTCTGATCCTTATAGCAGTTTATATCTGTATAACACCTCTGAAAAACCCCTAGGTGAGACAAAATAAAATGGAAAGGTTCACTAGAGTCAACCGAAGGGATTCAGCAAAATAATTTAAACATGCTGAAATGCATCAGAGCTACCGCAAGTCATATGATTCTACTCAAAGAAAGCATGATCGGTTCAACAATACAGGTATATTGTAACATGCTGCAAGGGTTCAATTTGGACAACTGCATAAAAATAGACAAGCGAGAAAAAATAAAGTGCGTTTAGCCTTTATATCAATAGGGGTTGGCCTTTTCAGAAATTGGTCACAGCAGCGGCACAAAAGGCCTCTCTAACCTAACATTCGGCAGCACTTATGCATCCAACTACAACCATACTTCTGCAAAGAAAAAAAAGCTGCATGGGATGAAGAAGAAATGAGCAGCAGTATATTGTGAAAATGGTACAAGAATGTGGAGAGGCAGATAACAGCCGCTTGGTGGACAAGCGCCGCAAATATGACTCGGGCAATGCGGTGATTGAATCAAATTTGTTGAAAGCTAAATACACTGCGCGAGTTGCTGCAGGTCTATACAAACGTGTGAGAGTAAAGCAGGAGGTGTTTATTTGAAGGAGAGCAGGCTATCTTAGTAGCATTTATTTAAAGAGTGATTTCTATGTTCGTGCCTAGTGATAGATATGATTCGAATGAATTTTCGTTTCCGGCGAAAATAAGATGAAGCAGCTTCAAAAGAATGCATACGCATGACTGGAAAATCGAAGTTAAAAAAAGAAGAAGCTTATTTTTTCAGCATGTATATTTTACACGTTTTGTGAAAAGGTGTGGAGCATCGTCGATGCCCAAGGGTAAGTCCCAGTGACATGGGGCCTCGGACTTTACTTCTTAAGCCTCACTTGCATCTGTTCTACGTCTAGAGTTGTTTTAAGAGAACCCTTAAATTGAAAAAAAAACAATTGACGGCTACACAAGGAGGTGAACCTTTGTGCATTTTAGATCGTGAAGGGAAGAAATGCGGTAGCAGCAAAACGGCCATCTTTTTTGTGCGGTGTTTCGAAAAAAAAACGAATTATACTTTATCTCAATACGAAAGCCTTAGATTCTTCGTCAAAGATCAAAGTATACCACCGTCCGGCGTCGACACTGATGCAAAAAGTAATGATCAAGTTATGATGTCGCCATATGACGAGAATAGCGTCACAATATTTTATGAACATTGTGTTATTATTGTGTTACTTTTCTTTAGATATTTATGTAAATAAATGTTGTGTATACTTTTTTGTATATATATATATATATATATATATATATATTCCAAAATTTTGTGACACGCTGCGACATTAGTAGTTTAGGATTAGTGACTTTACTTTGACATCAAATACCATAATGTGAAATATTGCTGTGATCACTAGACGCAATTACTCGGTCAAACATGGGCTGATTTGACTTGACTTGATGTTAATCTTCTCTATATTATGGCACATATAGTCACTGGGAAGCATCGGCCAAGAAAAAGTGCTGTGTTTTTTTTAAATACTGCGTATTAATAAAATTATGAATATAGTATTTTAAATAACCAGTGAAAAAATGAGAGAAAGCACGAAATAACCAGAAGAGAAATTCCGAAATTGTGAGCTGGCCAGGCAGATGCATTTACTTCGGCGGCATAACTTCACCTTCATCTTCAACCAGCATTTCGTCTCTTTTTTTATGTTCTTTAGAAATGGCGACGTTCCATACCCTAACTTTGATATTTCTTCAAGGGCGCCTCAATGGAGGTTCACTAAGGAAAGTTTCTGCTGAGGTCTATTCTCTCTACATCAGATTTTATGGTGCTACTAGTTAGTTTCTTACGTAGAATACACTTCTGCAAAGGCAACCGTTTTTCGTTCACCTTTCCCGTCGGGGATATCCGAACCCATAGCCTTCGAATTGGGGTTTCCCTCACTGCGCGTTCGTTGCTTTATTTAAACGGTGATTTTTCGCCCATTTTTCTTCATCTGAATTTCTTTCACAATTACTACGATTCAGTGTAAGGCAACAATTAGCATCTCATATTGTTCCTCTCGCCTAGTTGTTGGCTGAAATTTTTTCTTTGTGTTTAACGAGTCCCCCGACAAACCTGGACCTTTTTCGTTCATATAGAGCAGTTTCTTTTAACCTTTCAATAACATACGTTTAATACAAACCTGTGCCGTTGCTAGTAGTCAGAGGCTCAAACGTAAATTTTGAAACTTATTTGAGGAAGACAAGCATATTCTCATAACCGCTCAACATGAACAGTATGAAAGGCTGCATCGCTATGGTACGACGTGATTTGCAAGCACAGGCCCGATAAGTTGCAGTCGAAATATTATTTATATATGCGCCCAAGCCAACCGCTACTACGAGTTTTTGAAGGCCGCAGTAAGTTGTACACGACGAATTAGGATAGCAGGAAGTCAATGGTGCAAATGTAAATTCCCTAGGAGCAAGGAAAGAGAACAGAAACATCGAAGCAAGATTGATAGTCTTATGAAGAACAGAGCTCAGTACCATCTTGCTGAACCAAAGCACGAGCTCGGTGCTAACCACAAACAACGAGAAAAATACGGCAATAATAATAACAAAAGCACGCAAAAAATTTTTGAACGTTCTAAACTCCATTTCCATATTGAGTGGATTGAACAGAGTCAGCGGTTTTGGTTCCTAAGGCCACCGACATGGACCCCGTCAATTTATTCAACGCGTCGCAGCAGGAATAAAGTGGCAAAATAAAGGTGGGTAAGGGAAGCTGTAAAGGCTTTCCCCTTTACCACAGCTAAGCCCTTCTGCCCTCACTCTTTTTCGTTCCCACACATACAGCCCCCTCAGCAGTTCGGCTGCGTGCGGTCATGTCGCTATTGCACCCGCACTCTTTGCTCAATACGTGACGGCCATGATTATGACAGCGAGTCCCGTATAGTCAAACTGATCAGCAGGGTCAGCGTGTACGTGCCCTAAACATAGCGTCTGCGTTTTCTTGCAGCTTTAAACTGGAGAAATCGTACGGGTACCATTATTAGCGTGATGGTCTGTGAAGGGGACGTGACTGGCTAAGCAGAAAACTGTGTCTAAATAGAGATTGTTCGTAATCCTAAAGTCGACACATTCGGTGTAGACACAAGATTTGTTCTATTTATTTCTCGAGTGTGATATCGATATGTCGCTTTTTTATCTGGTGTAACATTACACTGCAATGTGCTTGTTACGAAACCGTAGGCAAACGTGATATTCCACATACAGGCACTGTCACATGCGCAACAAACTACCAAACCATTTTCATAACACATCTGAACAATTTTCGTCGTCTAGGTGTTCCTTGGAGCGTTGCAATGCTGGCTGTCATGTCAATGCTGATGTCTTCTTCAATGACGGGACCTCATCGACTAATAATATAACTCTTAAATTGTGCAAACTCTGGCGTGGTTGTAACCTACCTGACATAGATTCATCAAATAACCCTGATTTTTTCTGAATTTGAATAGAAGTAAGACCAAGAGATTACGAGGTTGTAAATTGTGCTTACTCACTTCTACGCGCCATGAACGTTCACGACAAAAAGCACATATTTAGCTACATACGCATATCACCCCCAAGAATGAAGTGTAAAACACTTACTCCATGTCAAGTGTTACTCTTCTCTTGGCGGCCTCCGAAGATATTCTAGAACATGTTTCTTTTATTTGCAGACCTCGGCCAAGCATTCTTAGGAGAATATCATAAAGGAGAAAATTTTGTCATCACGAAAAACAGCTTCCCAGTTTTGGTGTTTCTTTCTTCCTTTAGCAAGGAAGCAACGTATGAATAAAAAAATCACCGCCATATCCACAAAGAGAGTGATGTCCTAGGAGATGTTTGGGTAAACCGCAAATCCTACGTACTCATCTCCTACCATGATATATAGACAGGCCAACGTTGTTATATATACATTACATACACAATGTTCATTAATTCGCTTTTGGATACACTACGTACACTATATATGCACTAGAGATGCTCTCTCGCAAAATACAAGGCGTCCCTCGATGATTTCGGTGAGTCGTTTCTCTATAAAGATAAGTGCGTTGGGTTGCATGAAATATATATATTTATAGTAAAACAGTATATATATATATATATATTGTCCCGCACCATGAGCCGTAGAGAGAAGACAGGAACCACGGGGCAGAAAGACACGAGCGTGTATCTTCAGAACGAGGCGCTAACCACACTTCTTCGTTCTCTTTGCCCTTTTTGGCTCGCTAAGGCTTGCCGGCT
This sequence comes from Rhipicephalus annulatus, assembly GCA_013436015.1. NCBI lineage: Eukaryota > Metazoa > Arthropoda > Arachnida > Ixodida > Ixodidae > Rhipicephalus > Rhipicephalus annulatus. The sequence goes on along the minus strand of WOVY01010026.1, from coordinate 647,796 downwards.
CACAACTCAAGGTGGCATTATTTCCCCTCCCAGTAGAGCATCAACTCGATGCTCATACACAATGGGACGGCAGGGCCGATAAGAAAAAAAAAGACAGAGAAACGGTACCTATAGTGCACAGGGCACATGCAGGTGCAAAAAAAATTGTCTGAGGTTGGTCATAAGAAAAAAAAACCATTACTGAGTTCACAGTTTTTTTGAGACCTAACGGACAATGTCAAAAAAAAGGAAATTTGCTGCCCTGGCACAATAAGGCGAGTATCACCGCGTAATATAAGGTTTTATGCGGACGACATGCACAATCTCTGTTCGTGGTGAGTGGCGTTGGGTTGTTGCCGAGCCTCCGTCTGGAATAACTTCGTAATTGACCTCATTCAACCACCGTAGTACTTTGTAGGGTCCGAAGTACTTGCTCAGGAGTTTTTCGCTGAGACCTTACCGTCTAACAGGAGTCCAAACCCACACTTGGTCGCCAGGTTGATAGGAGACTTGTCGATGGAAGATATGGTACCTTCGGGCGTCTTCACATTGCGGCGATCTTATGTGCACGCGAGCTAATTGACGTGCTTCCTCTGCACGTTGAATGTAATCGTCGACATCAGGAGTTAGTAGCTCTTCCTGGTCGATGTCACAAGGAATCATAGCGTCTAGCATGGTTTGCACGTCTCGACCGTAAAAGAGGCGGAATGGTGCGAACCTTGTCGTTTCCTGGGTTGCGGTGTTGTACGCAAACATTACGTATGGCAGGATTTCGTCGCATGTTTTATGCTGCACATCCACGTACATATAAATCATGTCCACCAGCGTTTTGTTCAGCCTTTCTGTTAAGCAATAACTCTGGGGGTGGTATGCGGTTGTCTTGCGGTGGTTCGTGTAACTGAGCTTCAAGATGTCGTTCAATAGTTTTGCCGTAAACGCTGTCCCTTGGTCAGTGATGATGAATGATGGGGCACCGTGACGAAGCACAATGTGGTACATGAAAAACTGGGTGACTTCAGATGCTGTACCGCATGGCAATGGCTTCGTTTGAGCGTAACGTGTCAAGTAATCAGCTGCGACGATAATCCACTAGTTTCCGGAGTGAAACAAAGGAAACGGTCCTAGGGGGTCCGTCCCAACTTGGTCAAACGGCGTACGCGGTGGATCGATGGGTTGTAAGAGGCTTGCAGGCTTTACAGGTGGTGACTTACGACGCTGACATTCGCGGCATCCTTTCACGTAGCGTTTGACACAAGCTGCGAGTTTTGGCCAGAAATATAGCTGTCGAACCCGGCCGAGCGTCCGTGAGTATCCCAGATGGCCGGATGTCGGCTTGTCGTAGCAGGCTAATAGGATGTCATCACGAAGGTCTTTAGGGACGACTAGAAGATAAGATCTGCTGCCAACACCGGTGTTTTTCTTGTATAATATGCCGTGTCGTAAGCAAAATGACGGCAACGTACGGGAAAGTGGACGAGGAACAGACGCGGTGCTGCCTTCTAAATGATCGATGATGGGCCTTAACTCGGGGTCCGCTCGTTGCTTACTGAGGAGGTCCGCCCCACTGAGAGTCCCCAGGAAGGCGCTGTCGTCCTGTACAGCTGTATGGTTGGATTCCAGAGGTGCCCGTGATAGCATGTCGGCGTCTTCATTCTTTCTACCCGACTTGTATACGATGGTGACATCGAACTCCTGAAGTCGCAGACACCACCGTGCTAATCGCCCACAGGGGTCTCGGAGGTTAACCAACCAACATAAAGCATGGTGATCAGTCACAACTTTGAATGAGCGCCCATAGAGATAACGCTTGAACTTTGTAATCGCCCATATTACTGCGAGACATTCCTTCTCTGACGTTGAATAGTTGGTTTCGGCACGTGATAGAGTGCGGCTCGCGTAGGCAATCACACGTTCGATCCCATCTTGTGTTTGCACCAGGATAGCTCCGAGACCAATGTTGCTTGCGTCAGTGCGCACCTCTGTGTCAGCGTCCTCATCGAAATGACCGAGTACAGGAGGGGATGACAATCGATGTTGCAGTTCCGCAAAGGCAGTCGCTTGTTCGTCAGTCCACTGAAATGGGGTGTCGTCACGCGTACGTCTAATGAGAGGCTCCGCAACCTTACAGAAGTCTTCAATAAAGCGGCGATAGTAGGCGCAGAGCCCTAGAAATCGCCGAAGACTTTTTTTGTCTGTCGGAGCTGGAAAAGCGGCCACAGCGGCAGTCTTCTCGGGATCGGGCCGAACGCCTGCAGCGCTCACAACGTGACCCGAAAACTTCAGTTCATTGTAGCCGAAATGGCACTTTTCAGGCTTGAGGGTAAGGTCAGCGGATCGTATGGCTTCAAAAACACTCTGAAGGCGACGAAGGTGCTCGTAAAACGTTTCTGAAAAGAAAACGACATCATCTAGATAGACGAGGCAACTTTTCCACTTGTGGTCAGCGAGAACGGTATCCATCATTCGTTGGAATGTGGCCGGAGTGGAACAGAGGCCGAGCGGGAGCACTCGGAATTCATACAGGCCGTCAGGGGTTACAAAAGCCGTTTTTTCGTGGTCACGTTCATCGACTTCGATTCGCCAATAACCACTTTTGAGGTCGATTGAGGAAAAGTACTTTGCTCGCCTCAGCCTGTCAAGAGAATCGTCAACTCGAGCCAACGGGTACACGTTTTTCTTTGTGACGTTATTCAGTTTCTTATATTCGACACAAAAGCGAAGTGTACCATCCTTCTTCTTTACAAGGACCATTGGCGATGACCAAGTGCTGCTTGATGGCTGTACTACACCGTCTTGAAGCATTTTTTTCACTTGCTTTAGAATCGCACGTCGCTCGGTTGGTGAAACACGGTAAGGCTGTTGCCGTATAGGGTGCGCGTCACCGTAGGTGGTAATACGGTGTTTGGTAATCGATGTTTGACGCATTCTCGATGAACGTGCAAAACAGGCGTGGAATTCTATCAACAGGTCCTTAAGCCTTCGTTTGTTTTTGTCAGAAAGCGTTGGATTAATATCGACGCCCCCGAGAGGTGCTTCGGCATTATTGGTTGCCTCGGAAGCGAAACACTCAGTCACATTGGTTACTGGATAGGCATAGGTGATGACAGTACCAGGGAAAAGGCGTCGGCACTCGTAGCTGAAGTTCGTAACAAGTACCTCGCAGTGGCCAGCCTGTAGGTCTACTAGGCTTCGTGCTACGCAGAGACCTTGGGAAAAGAGTAGAGATCGATTGCTCTCCGCCACCATTTCACTGTGTGCTGATTTGTTACACGCCACTTGAACCATAACACTTGAGCGCAGTGGTATCGTCACAGCATCATCAATTACCCGCAGACATACTCGATCATGGCTGGGATTATGCTGTGGTGTGGCGCTTTTTGTCGAGAACGTGACGAGGCGTTGTCGAATGTCGATGATAGCACCGTGCTCCCTCAGGAAGTCCATGCCAATGATCAGGTCTCGCGAACACTGACGGAGAACGCTCAAGCTGACAACAAAGGTAGAACCACGAATCTGTATTCGTGCTGTGCAAACGCCGAGTGGCATGACGATGTGCCCACCAGCAGTACGAATTGGCCTGAGGTTCCAAGGCATCGTCACTTTCTTTAGAAGAGCAGCCTGTTTTTCAATTATTATTGAAAAATCCGCACCCGTGTCAACTAAAGCACTCACTTTGCGACCGTCGAGCAGCACAGGAATGTCTTATGAAATCTTTGCGGAACCAGCTGGTGTCGTCGTCGTCGGAGAATCGTCAGTTTGCGGAAGCGTTGGTAGGAGGCCATGAGCTTGTCCAGTATGAGCGGCCTCGCCCCCGAAGGTCGCTGTGGTTAGTTTTCCCGGCGTGTTCTGAGTGACCGACCCTGCGCCACACTCGAATAGGTGCGGCGATTAGGAGAAAATCGCCGCGGTGACGGGGAGCGTGACTGGTGCAAAGATGACGAAGTTCCGCGCTGTTGAGCCGAATACTCTTCAATTTCAGGGGGCCGCTGACCGAACCTCGGTGGTGGTGAGTTCGTCGAAAATCCGCGTAGTCCAAGTTGTCGGTAAGGACACTGTCGGTACAGGTGTCCAGCTTCAACACAGTGGAAGCAGAGAGGACGTCGATCTGGCGCACGCCAGACGTCTGACTTCCGCGAGATCAGGCGAGGTGCACTGTAATATGGCGCCGCTTGGACCGCCTGCAGCATGGCTGGGGCCACGGTGGGATGCGGAATTGCAGGTGTAACAGGTTGCCTCAAAGCTTGAGCATACGACATGCGGGGAAAGTCACCGGGTGGTTGATATTCCCGCATGCAAGGCGGTTCTCTTAAGGCATGCTGGAATTCATCTCGGACAACGCTGGACAACGAGGAGGTAGTGGGCTGCGAGGGCACTGACAACTTCTGGCGTTCTTCGCGGATGACTGAACATATGATCTCTCGGAAGAAATCGATTTGGCCACCAAAAGCTCCTAAGTAGTCCGTAGTTGAAGCGTTGACGTGCCGTTCGTATGACGGGGCCCGGTGCCTAAGAGTGCTTACTATGGTGAGGGCTTCCGTGAGAAATTCTGACACAGTCTTGGGTGGACTGCGTACAAGCCCACCGAAAAGCTGCTCTTTCACCCCGCGCATGAGGTACCGTACCTTCTTTTCTTCTGGCATGCCGGGGTCAGCTCGGTGGAAAAGGAGCGTCATTTCTTCGACATACATCGCAACCCCTTCGTTCGGCAATTGTATGCGGGACTGCAGATCGCGCTCAGCTCTCTCCCGACGGTCAGGGCTGGCATATGTCCCAAGAAGTCGGCGTTTGAAGTCTTCCCATGATGTGAGAATTCCTGCCCGGTTCTCATACCAGACACGTGCGCCGTCTAAAAGACTGAAATAGACGTGCCGCAGTTTGTCTGCGTCGTCCCACTGGTTGTGCACGGCAACAAACTCGTATTGAACAAGCCAATCTTCTACATGCTCAAGTGCAGTGCCATGAAAGGGATTTGGCGTTCGCGGTGTGAGTAAGGTGCAACGAAGCGGCGTTGTGCCGTTCGTACCGGTTGGGTTGGTGTCGGTAGGGCTGGTCGGAGCTGCCATGTTGTTTGCGAGCAGTCCAAACTCAGGGGATAGCCCTCGGAATCTTGTGCTGGCGCAATGCACAGGGGTGACTACCGGTACGACGCTTGTGTTTCTGCTATGTGGAGGGGTACGGTGCATAGATTACCCAGCACTTCCACCAGTTTGTCACGCACCAAGAGCCGTAGAGACAAGACAGGAACAGTGGGGCAGAAAGACACGAGCGTGTATGTTCAAAACGAGGCGCTAACCACACTTCTTCGTTCTCTTAGCCCTTTAAGGCTCGCTAGGACTTGCCGGCTCACGACTCTAGGTGGCAATATATATATATATATATATATATATATATATATATATATATATATATATGTGACGTATCAAGCGATGGGTAGTAGAGGCAGAGAAGGAAGAAGTGCAGAACGGAATAAACATGGCGTATGAGCCAAGCCACGTCACCCGTTCATCGTAGCGTCACACAAGTCGACAGGATGGAGACCTGCCTGCCCCTTCATCAGTCCCTCATCATCGACACAGTTCCCCAGAAGACACCCTGACCATACATTGACTACAGAATCATCGTCTAGGAGGACAACGACCAGCACCATGACAGAACCATCGGCTGACCTTGACATCCCCAAGTACACCGGATCAGCGGACGATGGACCCGTACAGCACTGGTTCAACCTGTTCGAACTCCACGCTACCGCTGCATCTTGGTCGGAACGGGAGATGGTTACGAACTTCAGTGACTACGTCACCGGTGAGGCATTCAAATTTTACCTAATTCACATATTCGAGAACGACGAGTCATGGCGAAAAATTAAAGAGGAGATGATTACCCGTTTTAACGACTATGACCAAGACCTGCTCAATGCCAACCATCTAGAGACAACCGGACACTATCGTCAATTTCCTAAGCAGTTCTGAAGCATTCGAAAGCCCAGCGCGAATCGACAAGTGGCTCAAGACAAAGTGGCACATGCGTTTACTTACAGAAGGCCATGCGTATATTGGCAAAAACCCAACCGTCAAGCGCGTCTCCCTTCTACACGAAAGTCAGCATTTCCGAAGTCATCGCTTCAGCATATGACCCGAGACGTTGCTCAACCACCTGATGCCCTTCACTCTTCGTCTCGCATGCGTGGTCCACCACCTGGGTTTTCGTCACGTGGTTCTTCAAGCGCTCCTAACGCTCCCCACTTGCCTTATAAGGACGCCTTGCTCATGGTAGACCAGCTGACGCATGGAGAAAATACCGAACAACGCCATGACTACTCGAAGAGTGAAAATCCTGGTTTTACATCACTTGGCTCTTTCATCGCTCACAACGCTCATCTCACGCCTCACTCGCCCACTACGGTTGGGATAGAGCTGCAGAACTCCGAATATACTCGGCCAAGCCCTGAACCTACCATCCAGATTCAGGCGCAAGAACCACTTGCAGCGAACAGCGAAGAAGAAGCCCCTGATGATGTATCTGTCAACTCTGAAGCATTACCTTCATTACCCGAAATGCAGCACAACAGCCTAGAGACTACTACCTGCCCACTCGACACCACATTCAATTGCCCAGAAAGTCAGTGTCATGGTGAAAAAGGGCTGCCACCTCAGGTCTTTTCGCAGCAACATCATCAATGCCAGCAAATCCAAGAACAACAGAGATTCCAAGGGCTATACGAACAAGGACAACGACGAATGGAATCATCTTCGGAAGAACACACGTGGTTTTTGGAAAACCGTTTACAAACGTGTCAACCAAACCAACGACATATTCAAGATTTCTCGCTCGAAACAAAGAAAGCATCGAATCCAGGATATTTTCCCAAGGAACGTCGAGTAAGCTTTCTCCAGTCGAGATCAAGACTCAGGCAACACGACACACAACGTCGAGAAAGGCGCCAAACCATGCCCTGTATTCCGCAAGGACGCAGAAATCACCGCACCAGCCTCGGTCAACAAGCACGCAAACGGGTGGCGACGCATGGGTTCCATTCAAGACAAATAGCACGACACCTGCGCAAATCAACCAGCAAATGCTTCAAGGCCATCACACCACGTTCATTCGTCGCAAGAATGCCGGCTGTGTTTCCATCTGATTTCACGCTCAAAGCATGCTTATGTCGTCCAGAGCGCAACAGCCAGCCTTGCCCTCCAGAGCTGTACTTGATACCCCGGATTGCTGTCCTCTCCTGTGAAGCTATACTGTGTTAACGGAAACTTCCTCGGACTTGAAATGACCTTCTTTTTTTGACAGTGTTCAGTTCTAAGCCGTGCATGTTCAGTTCTCATTTCTGTTCGTCTGACACGACATCTTTCGGGGGGCGGGGGAATCGTGTGACGTATCAAGCGATGGGTAGTAGAGGCAGAGAAGGAAGAAGTGCAGAACGGAATAAACATGGCGTATGAGCCAGGCCACGTCACCCGTTCATCGTAGCGTAACATATATATATATATATATATATATATATATATGTGTGTGTGTGTGTGTGTGTGTGTGTGTGTGTGTGTGTGTGTGTGTGTGTGTGTGTGTGTGTGTGTGTGTGTAGATGAAATAGATGATCAGAGTTTCTTCCGGCTACCGTAATAAAAGTTATAAACTTCGAGAATAGTGCAGTATTGGAAACAAAACAACCAATATTTATTTAATCCTAACATTTTCGGCTGGTGGACCAGCCTTCTTCGGTGGATGTAAGTGAAATGATACAAGTTCCCGTAGCAGAGGGTCACCCTCACAGTTTAAAGACCCTCCAAAAAAGAGAGAGAGAGACAAACGGGCGAACGAGGTAGCAACAGACAACAAGAAGCAGAAGAAGGAGAGGAACTAGAAAGGAGCGACGGAGAGCCGCCGGAAACGAGCGGGTAATTCTGGCATTGTTACTTCCGCAGTAACAATGCTACATTACTACCGCAGTAACAATGCCAGAATTACCCACTCGTTTCTGGCGGCTCTCCATCGCTCCTTTCTAGTTCCTCTCCTTCTTCTGCTTCTTGTCTGTTGCTACCTCGTTCGCCCGTTTGTCTCTCTCTCTTTTTTTTGGAGGGTCTTTAAACTGTGAGGGTGACCCTCTGCTACGGGAACTTGTATCATTTCACTTACATCCTCCGAAGAAGGCTGGACCACTAGCCGTAACTGTTAGGATTAAATAAATATTTATTGTTTTGTTTCCTATACTGCACTATTCTCGAAGTTTATAACTATATATATATATATATATATATATATATATATATATATATATATATATATATATATATATATATATATATATATATATATATATATATACATATATTGTCACGTAGTTTATTCACGTATAGACCTACTGGAAGGCCAAAGAACACCAGAAGAGCGAGGAACGTCTACAGGCCAAAAATACAAACAAGCGCAAGCTCGGGTCGCGCGTGTGCACCAACGTGGTGGCTTGCGGTTTCTTGCTGCTTCGTCGTCGTTCGCATAGTTCCTTACAATATATATATAGTATTACACACAGAAGAGAGGTTTTTTTACAAAGTACACTGCCAGCAGGATGCTCCACTTCTTTGGTGCAGTATGCACTGCAATCAAATCATTGATGTACATGTTTTCAGCGTTCCCCGTCTACGTAAAGCAGTGCACGTCGACTGCGATTAGGACGAGATGAAGTTCGATGCCATGAACATGTGTGTTGAGGGATCGCACAATGAGAAGAGCAAGGGTGAACTCGGTGAAGTGGTCGACTTCTTATCGCAGGGCACGAAGGTACCGTTGCGTTAGCGGAGGCAACCTGTGCTGCTCGAGACGCGAAGCGCGCCGGACACGCCCTTGTGTTCCTTGGAGGTCTTGTTAGTCCCTTGCATTCCTTGGAGGTCTTGTGGTAGAAGTGGTGGTCCCCGTTGGTGTTCGTGAGGTACAAGTTGCCGACGTTGGTAGAGTGACTGAGTGCCAAGTGCACGAGTGTCTGTTAGTGCCACTTGCTGTAGCTTGTATAGCCTACGACCAAGGAGTAGGTTCCCGCTTGAGACTTGTGTACCGTTAAGGCACTGGCTTGCACGAAGGGGAACTGCTTGCGACGGCAGGAAATGACCTTCATGCGGTCGATAGTGAGCGTGACCGTGCGAGGTTGAAGTGTTCAAGGCGGTTCTACATCGTAGCCGTTTCGCCTGGTTTCGCTGGCCCGCAGGTCAGTGTTTGCTCAGTAGCGAGCCCTCTTTGCTTTAGCCCACTGAGCCGTTACCGCAGGGTTTTGTCGGCAAGCCCGAGCTGCTCCTGCGTTGCGAGCCTATCGCGCTGCTGTCTTGGCTTCTAGGGTGTTCATGCGGCCAAATGGTAACGAAGGTTTTCAACGGCGTGAGATCCCGTTGAAGAGAAAGGAAGCGCGCTTGCCGAGAGCATTTCTGAAATCACCAGAGAAGTGTACATGCCGCCACCACTACCGGGCATGGTACGAGCATAAAAAGCTTGCCGAGCAAGCACCTGAAAGAAGAGAGGCAACACTTGGAACGGATGCGTAGTAAAAAAAAATTGCCCGCAGCTTCCCTCGGGGGAACACTGAGGAGGATGCGGAGCATATAATTGGTTAACGGGGTGTTAAAGTGCGACTTACTTGGGTCGATGGCTAAATTGGTTAACGTGGTTGTAGGAGGGGGTGTTAAATGAGTGAACACGTACACACGTATGCGAAAGGGCGGCGCTGGTCGAAGGGACGTCGATCATTGTGTTTGTGGATTCGATGGAATTCATTTCACCGCGACCTTGGACGTCGACGCGCCGTACAAACCAACCGACGAGCGGCAACTGAGCGAGCGAGCGCCGACCTTGAGTACAGCACGACGGCGCATGCACTGTCAGCTGTTGAATGTTCTCGAAGCGCGACACCACATGCGCGTCCACTGGAGAATCAGGAGAATTGTAGATGTCGAACGCGGTGTGTAGAGGAAGAAGGGTGCACAGATGGTGGAGGAGTGAAGCGCGCGCGGTGTGTAGAGGAGGAAGGGATGCACAGATGGTGGAAGAGTGGGCGACGGCGCGACGGCGCATGCGCGCGCGTCAGCTGTCGAATATTCGAGAAGCGGTGTGGACGGCGCGGACGGCGCGGACGGCGCGGACGGCGCACTACAAGGCGCGAGTGTAAGATGCTCCGCATCTAAAAAGTTTGTAAGGATTCATTTTTCTTTCTAGCCGCAGAGGCCATTTCGGTTGACAGTCAGCGTTTGTGTTGCCATGTTGCCTTCTTGTTGACGCGTTTACACGTTTTATCTTCATTTATAATTTACCCAACATGTGACCTGAAGTTAATAATAATAATAATAATAATAATAACTATTGTATCCGTGGTTTAACATCTCGAAACCACGATATGATTATGAGGAACGCCGTGGAAGAGCGTTAGGGTAATTACAACCAGCTGATGGTCTTTAAGGTGACCTGACTTCGCACAGTGCATAGCACTTTACCATTTTGACGTCTCTCGTAGTCATACGTTGGTTTTAGGACGTTAAACCCAAATATCTCCGCCATCACTCTACTATTTTACGTTTACTTAAATGCGAGGGCCAAGACCGGAACAGAATCTACGGCTTTTGAGTCAGCAGGCGAACACCGTAAAGCGTATCTAGTTCAGTGTGACTGATGCTCCTAAATTTATGGAAGGTATTTACGGCATCCGTGGCAAATGAGAGATAAAAATTTATGAAAAAGAAGAAAAAAGTAGAGATGTTAATATATAGCAAAACTGTTTTGCTACCGTGCACACCAGGTAATTAAGGAATAGAAATGGGAGAGATAGGAATCACATAACAAGAGAACCGAAAATTGCACGCGTGTACTTACATGTAAAACCTTCCAATCAGAGCCGTTCCGAGAGGCCTTTTGAAGGCAGAAAAGCGCAGTAGCAACTGCGCAGCCGTCTTTTGTGACGGTGAATCCTGCCTGAGGCGCCAAAGTTTTCTGAATAAGTTTGATTGTGCGGTTCATTGAAAACATCGCAAAGTGTGTGTGTCTGCAAATAGCACTGTCGACATTAGCTCAAAACGCTGAACCGTTTTATCACTGCCGCAGTGGTCACTAGCTCTGGTATCGGCCATGCTATTGGGGAGTGCTTATTCATACGCAAATCGGACACACAACCATAACCTGCACAGTATAGTAACGTCTCCTTGGCGAAGTCCTGGAGGAACTCGAATGCTGAGAGATTTGTCTGAACAAGATAGGCGTGTGTGCTTGAAGTGTGGCTCGTTACACTGAGGCATGGTTGATTGATATATGGGGCTTAACGTCCCAAAACCACCATATGATAATGAGAGACGCCTTAGTGGAGGGATCTGGAAATTTCTACCACCTTCGGTTCTTTAACGTGCACCCAAATCTGAGCACACGGGCCTACAACATTTCCGCCTCCATCGGAATCTCGCCAAACTGATGTTCTTCGCCTGCACACTGTAGGTATACTCTAACACGAGTGCTACGAAAACAATAAATGTCTGTTTTCATTCGGAACAACTCCCTATCTATTGATGTACAAGTTACTACCACTGCCAGGATCAACACGAGTCATATTGAACAAAGATTGTTCCTACGACTGAGCGAGGCGTAGTTATTTTATATCGCTGATCTAGGAGGCCATCAAAATTCTTGTATAATTAGATAATGTGCATTGTGGCGTCAAGGCCTACCTGTTCTCGATTAAGCGAACATCTTTTTTAATATATTGCCGTAGCCTTGACCTACGACAACTAAGAAATAGTTTACCCGAAGGACACATTTACACGGTGTCGTATCGGCGACTTTGTTGCATGCATTGGAAATATTGAACACACATTTCCCTTTCTTGTCTTTACGCTTAGCCATTCTGTTGAAAGTACTTGAAAAGAAGCTTATGAACTGTGCATCCATGTTTTGTGAAATAAAATAGTTCATTTTCCTGTCCATATAAGAATACCCCTTGGTCGTTAAGAAGTGACAGAGCGATACCAAACGCTGTATTGGGTCTGCTTGTGAGAAAAAGGGTACGGGCTCATACATGCCCGACTTCTTCCGGTATGTGAAGAATGAATGAGAATGCCTCATTTTGTCTCAGAGGTGCATTATTGCAGTCGTTTACAAAGCCGTCGTAAAAATTTGAATTTGGGTGTGGTGGAACTTTTCTTCCCTTTACTCAGATCACGCATGTTCGTATTCACATTGATTTGAAATAATTTCTATGGAACGAATTTTTCGCTTTACTCAAGCTTGGGTCTTATAAAATAAATATGGACCATAAACGCTTGTTCACGTCTATGAGCCACTGATTAATCACATATTTCAAATAATCATCGAGGTAACTCAGTCCCACTGATGTGGAAATGAAAAGAAGTTCGTTGCCAGCGACGAAGAGAAGACGCGTACTTGGAACCGGTATAAGAAATTTATTGTCATGACTGTGCTTTTTGAAGATTATTTTTTGTTTTTCTTTTTGAAGAAACAATTTTTTGTTGTTTTAATGAACTTCTTGCGTCAGGTTACGCGCACATTTTGCTTATTGTGCAGCCCTCAACCCCCTTGAAGTTTCTTCAGTGTTTAGCTTTAACAGTCTGCAGTGGCGATGAATGAAAGGTTTACTTGAATGAAAAACACAGAGATTCTTATTATGATAATAACGAATATTGTTTACGCAATATATAAAACTATTCTTTCCTACTATTCACTGGCTCTACGCGATTCGAAACAGTGATTTTTATAAATCAACATGCAAGTTAGGCTTGCCAGCCAGTTGACTTTACCAGTGAACTAAGCCATCGCAGAAAGAAAAGATCAGGCAGTATCAAACCAATGGCGCCAAGCGTGATTGAAGTGTGGAGCTGGGTGGCCTTTGCTTTTATCTACATTTTTCTCTTTTTCTCCTCTCTTTTAATTTTTTCTGTTCTCTGAGTTTGGTCTGTTGTTATTGTTTGTTTCTATTTTCTTTCTTTCTTTTATTGTACTTTCTTTGTCCCTCTTCCCTTTTCTTTTTACACTGTACTTTTACTCTCTCCTTTACTCCTTACGCTCCTCCTCACCCTCACATACCTTTATCACCCTACTTACGGTGCTATACTATACCAAATTATATGTTTCGTGGTAGCGTGTATAGGTAGCCGATTGGTGCGGTGCTATCCTTCAGACCGTGCGTTCAAATCCCCCATTGCAAGAATGTTTTTCTCCAGAAATTGCCTGTTTCTCTGTCTTTCCACCTTTTTTTCCTTCTCGGTCTTTCTATCTCTTTTCTCTCATTCTCTCTCTTTATTTTACTCTGTACTAGTTTGCTCGTCCATCAGTTACTTCATCCAACGTCTGTCCAGTCGGTGCACGTGTTCTGTGAGTGAATCAGAAGATGAAGATAAGGGTGAACAGAGCACATGCATGTTAAAGATAATGATGATACTTTCTACTTTCAGTTCGTACGCGCGGAATAGCCCTTATGAAATGCCGCTGCTTGATCTTCACATCTCGTTTAATTCTCTTTAGTTGCTTTCACCAGTGATAGCCGGGACAGTAAAATACAGTGGGCGTCACAGCGTTACGAATAAGCTGTTATTCTTATTTTAATTCTTCTAATAATAGATTTCAGCCTAGCAAAACATAACCATGACTAATTCGTTAAGTTTCACGAACATATAACGAGCATTCGGATGCATCACACAAAATATAGCATATCTAAGAGTTTGGATTAGTAAACATCAGCTTTCAGTTTCGAACATACTGTCCTCCAATAACGACGCAGCCATTTTGTATTGAAATATCGTCCTCTCCTTCACTTTTCATATGTATCGCTCAGTGATTCACGAGACGCACTTGCAGAGTGGCCATACTCGGAAATAAGCTTCAGTGCCTGATGCAGCTGCGACCCTATTTATAATGGTGGGTAAGCGCAGTACTTATCATTTGGGTGCTTAATCAAACTGTAAAAACAAAAGCGCGCCATACCGACGAAATGAACGATGATCAGTTGGAGCAGCAGTGAAACTGTCGGATGTTACCGCAAATCAGTTGTAATATTGACCACTCATGCACTTAAATGAGTGCTATGGGATGTACAGTTATATGCAATGTTTGTTGGTCCCAACTGATACGTTGTGCTTAGCTGTTAATTTAATTTTTAATGTTCAATTTTAACTGTTCTCGTGACAGAAGTGCCGCTCCCCTTCTTCAATGCAATAAAATCTTAACTGTTAGCTATCTATTCAGGTTTAATCTAATTATGTTTTTGCAGAAACAAATAAGAAATCAACTTTCTGCTAACTTCATTGATCCTAAGATGTTAGTTAAACTAACACAACCAGCTTTGCGGCTAATAATAACTTTTTACTTCCTAAGTTTCGTACTAACTATGGTGAATCATCTTCTCTCTTCTGTACCATCACCATATGGAATAATTTGCCCACTTCGCTAAAATGCAAAGTTTCTTTATTTTCATTTAAAAACTCATTAAAAGAGTACCTGTTAAATAGCTGACCTATCTTCTTTGTGTTGTTTTATGCTGTATTATTTGTTTTTTTTTGATTCCATGCCTTTTTGTTTTCATTCTGCTTTATATATTTTTGTTTCTATGATTCTAACAGCTGCTTGTGCTTTTATTATTTGTAATCATCACCGAGGGTCCCGTTGCAGTCTTGTACTTTGGGATATATATCGTCTGTCTATTTTACTCCCTGTAACATCCTTTTATGACATGATAATAAACTGATTGCTTGCTTGATTGATTGATTATTACTACTTCGTGGTATCGGATTTATCCTGATGTAGGCAAAGACGAGGTCTGGGCACGTTCTCTTGGTGGTTGTTCATTGTTTTCAGTCATGCGAAAGGCATCGTAGACCATATCGAGACGTTATATACTGCACACACAGTCGTTGTCTGTGATCATCATTGTCACCATCTTCATCCTCATTAGCGTCATTGTCATGATGTAAAGTGGGTACGTTGGACATGCAGTGCCAGAATGGATGGATTTATGGATGGATGAACTTTATTTGGTCGTGATAACTAAAATATAACGTGCTTGTTCTTCGTCCTCAGGAGCATCATTGTCAGCAGTGGCTACGGCTCACAACGCCAACAGAAAACCCTCGACCATAAGCAGCTCCACCCTTTAAAGCACCGTTAATCCCTCTGTCATAGGAATCGGTTATTACACAAAAGTAAAACGTGTCCTCAACAAAGTAGTTGAGGGTTTACTGCACAGTGATATAAGGGAGTGGTCGTGGGTTCAACTCCCTCTGAAAAAATTGTTTTTCTTATCTGATAGCGTAGATTTTTGAAATTGTGGTATTTCTGTGACGGAAGTAGGTCACCTAAGTCTCGGTGGGTCCCGACGTAAAACCTTTTTGCGTTAAAAATGCTTGGATGGCGTTGAACTAGTGTGCGAACTAAAATCACGGTTGAATAATGGCGTGTTTTTGCAAGCTAGTCGCTCACAAGATATAAAAAGAAAGGGGTAAGTCAGAACGTGGCCTCTCTGAAGGCAATAATAAATAGTTTTGCGACAAGTTTCATCGCTGCTGAATGGAGAATGCAAGCACTTCTCCACCGCGTGTGCTGCGTGGGGACGTTTGCGATTGCATATGTAAACAAAGCCAGTCAGGCAATGAAAGTGCGGAAGCGGAGTGAAAATGCAGAAGGCACCGGTGCCATGGCTCTACTGAAATGGAAACGCCGCATTCAATGGAGAGACGCCTGCTCGCGGGCGATAATTGTAAGTGCTTGCCGCCACGGTTCGATGGTCCGCGCACCAATTTAAATGTGCGAGGTTTCCTGAGCGCACTCTCAAGCAGCCACGAGCGACGTAAAGCTCGGCTATTTTATTACCCCAGTTAATTTTGTTCCTTGTTTTACTCAAAAGAAAGCACCTGTTTGTGGATTAGTAATAGAAAAATGACAACTATTTCGTCTGTGTGCAATGTGCACATTGGTTTTATCAGCTACCAGGAAATGTGTGTGTGTTAGTGGTTGTCAGTGAATAAAGTGCGGATATATGCGTTATCCTTGTGCATGCCAAACGAGAACAGTACATTGCGTCATACACCTACCCGATATATATATATATATATATATATATATATATATATATATATATAGTGTGTGTGTGTGTGTTGCCTCAAGTTGTCTGGCACGGTTATTGTATATGTGTTTTTGTATACAGCGTTGTAAAAAAAGCCTATAGTAGCACTATAGCAGTGCGCTCGCGGTCCATCACACGGCTTCTTTTCACATTTTGCAGGGTTTGCTTACAACTTGAAAAAAAAAATAACAACGCGAGACGTATCGTAGAGGAAACAATTTAATCGGTGGTTTCTAAAAGTGCTCTACATCTAATTTTTCATATTTTGGGTCTCCAACCCATATTTGAAAAATTAGGTAAATAGGAATTGTTAATTAGTTAGTGTGAAGAGAAATAAAACAGCCTGAGTAACTACAGGCTAGTGCTAGTAGTATGCGTTTGGTTCAATTCGCCTCCTAAGTGCTTCTCACTCTCAAATTCTTGGCTCAAGTTATGTGGGACACCCTGTATATATTGCTGTTATCGAGAAACGGGCCTCAACTGATACGTCGTTCCTTTATTCTAATCCACGCACACTTTGTAGTCGGCTTTTTTTACCATGGCTTTAGGTCACACATATATATAAAGGTATCAACTGCTAAACCATTCATCCAGACGTCGATAGTCAATGCATGCGTGCGACAGCTTCAGTATTTTTGGTTTCTAAACATTTACAATGTTGCCCCGCGTGGTGATCTAGTGGCTAAGGTACTCGGCTGCTGACCCGCAGGTCGCGGGTTCGATTCCCGGCTGCGGAGGCTGCTTTTCCGATGGAGGCGGAAATGTTGTGGGCCAGTGTGCTCAGATTAGGGTGTACGTTAAAGAACCCCAGGTGGTCGAAATTTTCAGAACCCTCCACTATGGCGTCTCTAATATTCATATGGTTGTTTGGGACGTTAAATCAATCAAGTCAAACTTCCACAATGTTCGCTTTACTATGACATAATTTCTTTTAAAACAAAACATGCGTAAATGAGCGCCTGAGTGCGTGGTAAGTTTACAACTGCTCCTCCGCTCTAAAAGAGTAACCGCTAAGAACGTGCAGCTCCTGGAGGTCTCAGCGGAAAGTACGCAAAAAAAGTGTAGATTTGAAAAGTCAATAATAATCACATGACTATGGTGCATGTATGACTGGGTTAATGTAGATTCGTTTTATAATATAAAGTCTTTAACTTCGTCTTCCCTTCGGGCAATATGCAGCTACTGTGGCATGGTCAGCGCAGTTAGTCGGGATGCTTTAATAGGTTCCAATTCAAATGTCTGCCTGAAACTAAATCTGAAATTAAGCCTGAAAATTTTTTCACTAGTAAAAAAAAGAAAAACGTCTGGGCTGTCACACCCACTTCACCCATAAGAGTTTGCGATTCATAGGGTGCGCAGAGAGCCAATTGTTCCGAAGCAGGGCTGTTAAATGTTTTTGTTGAACTGTGGCAAATATAATTTACGGGAGATTGATAAACCATACCTACTGCAAAGGGCAGCTCTCAAGAATGACGACATCTAATGACCAAGAATATGAAGGTGGGGTCATTACCCACGAACAAAATTTCACCTACGCAATCCCACTTCTGAACAAGATTTATGCCCCTGAAATTTAATCTTGCGTTGCTTCTTCGTTACCGAATGGATAAAATATGCCTTTTGGTTGTTTTCTTGTACATGAAGCCGCCCGCCGGCAAGCGAAACGGCTTGGGCATCGTCGTATTTCACCCAGACTTGAGTTGTCTCCAAAAGTAACGCAGCAGACGCCCAGAAAACACCACAACTGTCGCACTGCACAAGAGCTCCTGCACGCAAACGATGGCCCCTTCGGCACAGGGGCATCACGTTGCGGGATGTTTGGGCAGCGTATGCAGCTGCCCCTCAGAATGACGGCAGATTTTCGTGACCACATACGGTGTTAAACTACTCTACTAAAGGAAACAAATGTAGAAGTGATTGTAGAACAGACATTTCACTGAGAAACAACTTTACTAAAGGAAACAAATGTAGAAGTGATTGTAGAAAAGACATTTCACTTAGGTTGTCAAGGTATCTTAAACAAGGAAACACATAAAAATTACCAAAAACCAGAAATATGTGAATTATACCAATATAGCAATATATTTCTTTTTATTTTTATTTTTCACACGTTATTTATATCGCGAACTAATTTTGGCGTCTTTCACGTCGGCACCTCTATGCTCATACTGTAGAATAAAGTTATCCTACAATATATCCACTTTCGCGGAAACCCTAATATTCAGGCTGGCCAGAGTCACTGGAAATGTGTGCCGTGAGAGCAAGGTTCAGAGTGCACGTGTAAGTTCTTAAGGCAGTACATCTGGCTAAGTGCTCCCGAGCGGCTCCTGTAGCGACAACGTGAGTGGTTTCTCGCCACTGAGGAGTTGCGGAAAGAGAAGGAAATGCGAAGCAACGCGAGTGGTATATGTTAGAAAGTATAATGCATAAAGGCGGTTGCAGTCGGTTTCTTTTAACGATAGCAGCTGCAAGCTGAAATGCATAGACTGAAATAGCAGGAAGAGGAGGAGTAAGCTCTCTAACTATCAACAATGGGGACACTCTCTCTGGAGATCGCCTCCGCGCGTGCTAGGATACCATGTTGCACAGCTCTGGCCTTGACGACCAACTTTAGGCTGTCCAGCAGGCCGAGAAAGCCGCAAAGAGTCAATAACTACTGGCCGTCACCTAGGCACGACCTTTTGCCCGTCCCACTAACTTGCGGAACGTTACAATAAAGTAATTTGCATGTGTGTATGCCTTCAAGAGAATACAATTTTTGTAGATAGATAATATCAGCAAATGTTGGGAAATATTGAGAAATAGGTGTTCGCAAAGCATTGTATCTTAGCCCCAGTGGGGAGAAGCAAAAGCTGTGCTCCAGTACGCCTCGGTGGAACAGTAATTAAAGTTCTCGGCTACTGAAAGGTCATGGGTTCAATCTCGAGAGCAGCTGTCGCAATTAGAAAGAACCGTAATGCTACAAGTTCGTGTACCTGCAGTCTGATGTTAGTGCACGTCAAAGAAAAATGATGGTGCACTTTCCAGAGCCCTTTACTATGCCGTGTCTGTCATAATCATATTGCGGTTTGGGGGGCGTAGAAGCCCAGCGTATAGGATTACTACTCAAGTGTCTTTGTTCAAATCGTCTGCTATACACTTTTCCAACAAGTGACTTTATATATCACCCACATGATGTTTAGGCCGAACTATTCATGAGGGAATGATTCTGCAGAACATAGGATATGAAAATAAGTTATGCTCTACGATTAAACGTTTTTGGACCTTTGGTTTACACAGTGCCTAGTTGAGCTGGAGGAGGCCTTTGAGAGTAACAGGTGCCAAGTTCAGCGCAAGTGTAAACGACAATCTCACACCAAGACTTTCTCTGGTCCTCGACTTTCACTTGGTGCCAAAGACGGTTACCGAGGACACCATGTGTCGGCTTCTGCAAGTTTGACATAAGCAACGTTATAACGGCGTGAACTACACTATATTGTCCCTTCAGGTACAGGATATTAGTATACAATGCAAAAAGCGCAACGTGGGGATTCAGCAAAAAGGTCAGCTTGATTGAAATAAAAATATTCCAAAAGCAGCGATGATGTCCTCATGAAAATTTTCGATTGAAGAGGCTTCAAAAGACAAGATTCTACGTCCAACTCAGCTTTGCCCGATGAGAAACGTCATTGCTATTGTCGAAACGCCAGTGACTTTTGTACAGACAGCGAATAATTAATAATAATAATAATAATAATAATAATAAATATCTATTGCCGAGAATATGCTTATAGAGAATGCATGCAGAGAAATAATGATAGACTTTATGGCCTAATAATACTGCACAATCGTTGAACTACTGACTAGGCATGCAGTTTATCCCGGTGCTGATTACATACAACATCACATTCATAAGTATTAGCTAGTGACTATATAAACAATCGTTTTTTGTTTTGGCCGTGACTTCAAAGAAAAAGCGATAACACAAGGTATGGAACAAATAAATACTTCAATATTTTAGGTGTAAAAGGCATGAAAATAGACTCTATTCTTAGATGTTCTGATTTACTTGTGCTGTACACCTGCAGTTGGCTTTTAATAAGAAATTTTATTTAAACAATGCTACCAACAAACAGCCCGTATGAAGCGATGGATCAAACTAGAAGATCTTCATTTTTTGAATGCCGTAATGAATACGGCTGTGTTTCTCAGCGGGACTATCAAATGCCTAAGAAATGAGATTGACTTTTATATTAATATTTTTTACGCTTATCGCAATAAAAGAAAGCTTATCGAAATAGACTACAAAGTCATTGGCGTAAATTAACTTGATGTGGCTTATGTACAAAGGAGCTCGTTGCTGTAATGAGAGGCAATTGCAAAAAAAAGAAAAGACGCACACACAAAAACAAAGACGAGTGCTTCTATTCATCTTGGCAGGTTCTTTCAGTGGGCTCTCGTTACTCTAATCAAGTTGCGTGCGTGCTCGTCCATCACTGCGAGGCCCAGCATATTGCGGCGGGAATTCGTTAGCCTCACCATTGTGTAGGGTAATGAGAAGATGTTTAAACATAACTGCCTAAAAATTAGGCCTGAACATTACAGTGAAGGTTGAATTAGAACGCTGCTCCATGCTATCGTGCTATGACTATTACGTAGGATGGTAGTGCATGCGTACCAAACTGAAGTAGCTCGGTTGCTATTTTTTAAGTTTATTCAGACAGTCATGGTCTGAGATGAAGGGGCTAAAGTCAGATGCAACTTCCTGACAAAGGCCCTCCTACCCATACATTGCTCAGGGGTGGAAAGCCGCGGTACATGTGCAAATACAGGTAACAAGGAAAGGCAAAAAAAACAAAACAAAGAAGAACAGGCGCACAGGCGATCAAAACACAATAGGTAGGATAGTTACCTTCGGTACACTCTAATGATGCGTGACATGCAAATGTTCATACAAGCCCTGATGATGATCAATGTTACAAAACAATATAAAACAAAACAGGAAAAAATCAAAAGACAGCAAATGCACAATATAAAGAGAAGATTATGAGCTAAATAAGAGGTAATTTTTAACTTTTTTCCGTAGGCTGTATGTCGAACAGTTGTCCTGGATCATATTGGCGATTTCTCGAATATTATTCAAAAAATGTGGCATTAAGTAGGCTAGTGTCTGAGTACCATATTTACTTCGGAACATAGGTGTTCTGAGTCTATTTTTCCTTAGGTGATATTGTGAATTTACAGATAACGATGATGAGGACAGGATTTGGGGGTCATGCAAAATTTGCCTATGTGTATGCATAGCAAGTCTTAGTTGGAATAGCTGATCTATTCTGAGTGTATTAAGCTTTGAAATGGATGGCGCTGTGTGGTCATTTCGCTTAAGATTTTCTATGCAACGGACAGCTCTTTTTTGTAAAATTAATAATCTATCAAAATTTGTTTGAGTAGTCGTACCCCAGATTAGGAGACAGTATTGCAAATGAGAGTGAACGAGGGCATAATATAACTGCAGTTTCAACCATTTAGGCACCAAGGAGCTAACTTTACACAGTATTCAAATTGACCTGCACATATTTGCGCGAATCTTGCTTACGTGAGGTGTCCAGCTTATATTCTCTTCAAAAACAACACCTAGAAATTTATAACTAGGAATCTGTTTGATAGCGCAGTTTTGAAATAATATACAAACACTATGATCGTCAGGCTTATTACGGCTCTTGAAAACAATATAATCAGTTTTTTTACATTAGGTTGAAGTTGGTTTACATGCAACCAGTGTGAAAGTTCAGTTAGCCATCTATTAGCTACATTATGAAGTTCAAGAAGATGTTTACCTGAAAAAAAAGTACTCGTGTCGTCTGCATTGAGAAATATGTCAAGAATTCGTGGTATGTTCACAATATCATTTATGTAAAGGAGAAAGAATAAAGGTCCCAGAATGGAACCTTGCAAAACGCCATATTTTATTGGCTGAGATTGAGAAGAGTAGTCATTTAGACTAGTGAATTGTACCCTGACAGATAAGTAACTGCGGATCAAATTTAATACGACACCTCTAATACTGTAGTAAGAGAGTTTGTGAAACAAAATGAAATGCTTCATAGAATCAAACGCCTTTTTGAAGTCTAAAAATATTGCAAGAGTATATTGCTTTGTCATTACGCTGCTGCCTAGAAGGCTCGATCCGTGCTGGCAGCGAGTTATCCTTTCATCCACGTTTATTTTAGGGGCGAAGCTCCTTAATTCGGCACCCGTTCGTCCCTCGTAGTAGTAGTAGTAGTCACAGTGTGTAACAAGTGTTACATTTTGACCTGCACGGTGGTGCTGGTGCGAGATTTCTCCTGTGCTTTCTTGAATAAAAAGTTCGCGGCGTGCGCGTTAACTAAAGCCGAATGCTCCTGTCTCTCATTCCCCATTAGCAGCCATTGGCAT
The DNA here is from genome assembly GCA_013436015.1 of Rhipicephalus annulatus. NCBI lineage: Eukaryota > Metazoa > Arthropoda > Arachnida > Ixodida > Ixodidae > Rhipicephalus > Rhipicephalus annulatus. Next base: position 625,307 of record WOVY01010026.1, on the reverse strand, counting down.
GTACATTCAGCACTATCTGAAAAGGAAGGGTTGCTACCTTATACTCGCTGGGTGTAACCTCCTTAGTTTTAGAAAAGTTTAGCGAGCGTTGAGCCGCAGTGCCATGAATACAATGAACTAGTATATACCATGAATGAACTCGAGGTGGTTAAAGGTGGGAAGTAGATACGAAGCGCAAGTCGTAAGTAAGCAAAAGCCGAATTCTCCTGTGTCTCATTTCCCATTAGCAGCTATTGGCATGTACATTGAGCACTATCTGACAGGAAAAGGTTGCTACGTTATACTTGCTGGGCGTAACCTCCTTGGTTTTTGAAAGGTTTAGCGAGCGTTGGGCCGCAGTGTTGTGAATACAGTGAACTAGTATATACCATGAATTCGAGGTGGTTAACGGTGGGAAGTAGACCCCAAGCGCAAGCCGTAAGAAAGTGTGCGTGTGCCTCCTCTCGTTCAGTTCCTGGAATGTCCGCTGGATGACAGTGCTTCTATATGAAGAATATATGATGAAAAGATGCGACATGGTGGTACTTGGAGTGTTGTATAGGTGGACGAACGGACATACAGAGATGCACAGACAGACGCACGGATGGCTGCACGGACGGATGGACGCATGGACGGACACAGGAGCGGATGCATGGACGAACGCAGGGACGGACGCACAGATGGACGTGTGGACGCACGAACAGACGCACGCACGGACGGGCGGATGGACGCACGGGTGGCCACACAGACTCACGCATGGACGGACGGAAGCAAGAATGAATAGCCGGACGGATGCTTCGCCCACTCTCCATCATTCACTCCGTGGGTATGTTGCCAATTTTTAGTTAGTAAGTGGCCAGCTCGTAATAAGATCTTATGCTAGTGGCTCCAACAGGCAGAACATAGTGTTTTAAACTAGCCGTAATGGCTACGGGTGGCGATTACTGACGCTACCGTGTTGCAATGCACAACCATACCCTATAACGCGGATGTAAGGAGGATCGCCGCCGTAGCTCAGTGTTAGAGCAACGGACGCGTTATTTGAAGGTCGTGCGGTTATTCCTTCGGTTAATCCTTGTAAGGTGCGAATTATCCTTTTGTTATTTTTTTTTCCATTTGCATTGGAAGCACTTCTAACAACATTCTCTATGCTTGCTTTGGCATGATTGTTTCTTAGTTCTCAATGAGAAGAAGAAGAAGTTGTCACAGAGAACAGCCTCTGCTTCGAGCTCTGTGAGTTTCCTAATTCTTTTGCCAAGTTTTTTCAATAATCGACACACCTCGAAGGGGCGTTCCTCATTAGCATGGGGGATCAAAACACCATCCAGCAACCGGGACCGGGTCGACCACATCATATAGCGTCTGACGCAAGTTCTCACCCCGGCCCAAGCGGGGCCCACGATGACAATTCTGATGACTCCTCCGTTGAAGATATGGCTTCGGACAGCGACTACGTGGTCGTACCAAGCCGACGCCTGAAGAGGAAAATCAGCCGGACATCGCCCACTAGCCGGCAAGCACAGACAAAGGCGAGTAGCATGCGGTCGTACACCTTTTGGTATGTGCCGACATCGAAGACAGACATCTTGAACTCTCTAAATAGGCAGAGCCTGACAGAGTACTTTGAGCTCATCGCTCCAGGGAAAGTCGTAGAAATACGCATAAATACCCTAAAGAACATACTGTCCGTGGAGGTCACTACGAAGGCCTTAATGGACACGCTGAAAGCGATTGTTCGATTAGGAAATATTCCGGTTCGCGCATTCTCCGCGTACGACGAAGAAACGACAACAGGAGTTATATACGATGTGGATGAGGAGATAACAGACTCGAGTCTCGAGAAACTGCTGTCATCGTCGGCTCCCGTGCTTGGCTTCCACCGCTTTGGACGCACGCGATGTGTTAAAGTAGTGTTTCAGTCGAAGACGTTACCCACACATCTAAAAGTTGGGTACGTGAGGCACTCGGTACGTCCTTACGTACCAAAACATCTGCAATGTCATAAATGCATGAAATTTGGGCACGTTAGTGCAGTTTGCAAGGGTGCAGTAACCTGCAAGCATTGCGGTGGCCCTCATGATGGTGATAACTGCAATGCTGTGGCCAAATGCCCAAAGTGCTCAGGCGCCCACGACGCAACATCAAAGGAATGTCCCAAAATGAGGAATGAAATTAGTATCCTGAAGAAGATGGTTCGAGACCACTCCACTCACAGAGAAGCTGCAAGGGCTGTACGGCGCCGTAAACATCGTTCACGACATCGATGCAAACGAAGCAGCAGTGCTCATACCTTATCGAATTCGACACACAAAACCGTGCCCTCACCACCTCCTAGCCTACTTTTGTCGGCCAGAAAGGAGGATACAGATGCTCAAATGCCAATCAGTCCACGCAAGTACAATGTAACCAGTCATTGGCTCTCCCCACGTCGGAAACTCGGTGGCCTTCACTACCGTCAAGAGCTACGGTAGCGCCATCACCACATAGTGCCCCTATCTCCAATGAAGAAAACAAGAAGATGGACAACACAGATGTCAAGGCTATGCTTAAAAATTTGATGGGTTCGATGCGTAAGATTCTCAGCAGCCTAAACACTCCCGCTGCTAAGGCGGCTGTGCAGATACTTGAGGTTTTGGAGCCTCTTCTACTGGTTCTTCAGTAAGTGAACATGGCACTGATGTTCGAAGAACGCATGCGCCAGTCGCTTGTTATGCAATGGAATGCTCGTGGCCTACGTGGCCGTCTGTCAGACTTCAGACAATGGGTTTTTAAATATAACTTTCCTGTTATCGTTATATGGGAACCGAATATGGTTTCATCTTTTCGTATATCTGGATATATCCAGATTTTGTCCCGCAGTGATCAACGTACGAGCAAAGTTCTCGTTTGTATACGCCGTGATTTGACATTCTTGAGACATGAAGTCACGTCGCATACCAGCAATGATTGCGTGAGCCTGACTATAACACATAAAAAGCGAACATTCTCCGTAATATGAGGATACATACACCCAAGCGCACAGATGGACTGCTTCCACCTGGGGACCATTCTTCAAGCAGCACAAAGGCCACACATTGTGATCGGCGATTTCAATGCACATCATCCTCTCTGGGGTAGCACTACAACGAATTATCGCGAAAAGGATTTAGCCAATTTTATATACAACTATGGACTAAGCGTACTCAACGACGGATCACCTACATTTGTTCGTGGCACGTCCTACTGCAGCTGCCTCGACCTCTGTTTCGTTTCCAGAAACCGTCTGTCTTCCACATGTTGGTGCACAGATTTGGACACTCGCGGCAGTGACCACCTTCCAACCTATGTTCAGTTCAGGTGGTTTCGCCGCACGCACACACGCTACATCCGTCAAACCGACTGGACACTGTTCAAGGCATCTGTCAAGTCTGGCTGTGAGCACACGACTGATTTATCCGAGGTAGAAGACATCATTGCTTCTTCACTGCGTGACACAACCAAACAGGTTAACCTACCGATGCATAGATCAGCAGTTGACTCCCAATACGAGGCCCTTCGTGCAATCCGTCGCCGTGCCGAACGCCGATACAGACGAACGAAGTCACCTTCAGACCTTTCCGCCTGTCGTCGAGCTCAACGACATGTTCTTCGGCATCTTGACAAGATTGACAGGCAACGTTGGAGAAATTTCTGTGGATCTCTGGACCCCAGGCAACCTCTATCTAAGGTCTGGCGGGTGGTACGAAGTTTGCAGACAACTCCCCAACAACATCAACCATTTCAAGCTGTTGCTCTACATCAGAGACGGACAGAAGTTGAGATAGCCAGTGACTACTGTAGCCTCATCGTGGACACCACTGATGATCTTGCCACTAATGAGCTTCTTACTACCATTGCGCCTCCATCGTCTGACGAGCGCCTTGATGTACGTTTTACAATACATGAGCTTGACGCTGCGATTTCTGCCTCCCGCCGATCATCGGCACCAGGACCTGACGGAATACCGTATGCTGCACTCAACCATCTTGATACAAAAGCACGACGTATCTTGTTATCTCATTATAACACCTCATGGGAGTCAGGAGAAGTCCGAGCTAACTGGAAATGCAGTCGCATTATTGCACTGCTAGAGCCGGGAAAGTGTCCTTATGCACTTTCTTCCTACAGACCAATCGCGTTAGCCAGCTGCGTCGGTAAAGTGATAGAAAGAATGGTACTGGCACAATTAAAGTGGCTTCTAGAGAGCAACAACTCCTTTCCTGCATTTATGAACGGCTTCAGAAGAGACCAATCTGCCATTGATGGTGTGGTCGACTTGATAACCAGCGTTGAAGAGGAAAGAAGCCGACGCAGACTAGTGGCGGCGGTCTTCTTAGACATTAAGGGTGCCTACGATAATGTGCTGCATTATGCGATCCTTGACGCACTGGAAGATTTCGACATCGGTGGACGACTGTACGCTTGGATTTTTAGCTACCTTAGGGACCGCACCATTTACATGACGACAAGTAACGGAGACACCGATCGATATAAGGTTCATCGTGGTGTTCCCCAAGGAGGAGTTCTCAGACCGATACTATTCAATGTCACAATGATCGGCCTAGCAGCAGAACTTCCCAGCACGGTGAAGATCACTGCATACGCTGATGACATATGCATATGGGCATCCGGAACTACTCGTCCGCAATTGCGAGCTCGACTACAGCGTGCAGTGACGATCACATACAAATATCTACGACGTCAGGGGCTCACTCTTTCAATCGACAAATGCGCAGTGCTTGCGTTCACGCGCAAGCATATGTCGCAATACCTAATATTTATTAATGGGACAGCGATACCTGCTGTAACGCACCACAAGTTCCTTGGGGTTGTCGTACACAGAGATCTATCGTGGACGAGGCATGTCGCCGTACTTAAATCTAAATTGAAGAGCTTTGCTCTCATTCTTCGCCACGTAGCAGGAGCAAGATGGGGCCCATCAGAATCATCGCTACTTCAATTATACAATGCTCTATTTGTGGGATACATTTAATACAGCATGCCGGTGCTTTCCAATATGGGACCTAAGTGTGTGAAGACACTCGAGAGTGTTCAAGCTCAATGCTTACGAAGATGCTTGGGTATACCACGCTGCACTTCAACAAATGGGACAATCGCAGAGGCTCGGGCTTGTCCCATCAGTGTATACAAGCTCTGCGAGCCACTTAGAGTTCACCTATGATTACTGAGCAGACACAGACAGCACCCACTGTCAGTACTACCCGCCACTCACCCAGATTGCAGTTTCTCAAAAGTAATATTGCGGCATGAGCATATTATACCACCAAGGTTTTCTCCGCCAAATGCCCCTGCAGTGCTACCATGGGTTCTGCCTAAACCACCTATCTCTTTTACGATACCTGGAATTACGAAGTAGTCGCTCATTTCTTCTGTTGGCCTCAGACAACTAACCCTATATCACATTTATACAACGTACCGTGATTCTCTGCACGTGTACGCCGACGGATCCACCACGCTAAACACCTCCGCCGCAGCCTTTGTCATCCCAGACATGGATATCGCTCGACGATTCAAAGTGGATCATAAAACCACATCAACTGCCGCAGAGCTTGTCGCTATCCGAGAGGCAATAAGGTTTATTTCCGGAGAGCGACCTCGAGCCTGGACGATTTTCTGTGATGCCAAACCCGCTTTGCAAATCATTAATTGCATCATGAAGCAAGGTCCATATTACTGCTTGGCAATAGAAATCACAGAACTTATTCAGGTTGCTTCAACAAATGGCCATCTTATAACTTTCCAGTGGATTCCCGCTCATTGCGGCGTGATGGGAAACGAAGAGGCAGACGCTCAAGCTAAAAATGCCTTAAGCAGTGCCCCTGAAGTACGCATTGCGTTTTCACGAGCTGACACGAATGCCCTGCTTCGCTGCGTGATGCGCAGCTACACACTTCAGCACTGGACCAAACCGGAACAGCGACACCAGCGACTTCACAAATGGGATCCGAAAATGAGGTTCCGCATGCCTCCTAAATTGAAACGGCAACTCGCAAGTATGATCCACCGCATTCGTCTTGGTGTAGCGTACACTAGACGTTACGCACATATCATCAGTCGCAGTGACACCGGTCCTAATTGTGAACACTGTGATGTGCCAGAAACACTTGAGCACATATTTTGTGTCTGCCCAGCATACGCACGTGAACGACAAACACTGATTTCTTCTACTGAACAATATCGCAGTAGGTCATTAACTGATGAGACCATGTTGGGCCCTTGGCCAGACACCAGCAGTGCAACTGCGGTCACAAGAGCAGTTATTACCTTTTTAGAAACATCTGGACTATGTGCGCGGCTCTAAAATGTGTCTCAGCTAGAAAGAACACTACACACTCACCTCTCTATCTCACGATCGTCATCCATTAATCTTTCTTTTCCCCTTTCCCTTCCCAAGTGTAGAGTAGCAGGCTAGAGCAAACTATCGCTCAGGCCGACCTCTCCGCCTTTCTGTAAATAAACATACTTCCTTCCTTCCTTCCTTGTTCTCAATAATGTTGTATTGAAGCAAACGAGTCCTTAAATATACACGTGTCATATCGTGTTTTTGAAATGAGGCATTGATCAAGATGAAGTGCACAACTAGATATTGCTGAGCAAGTCTGACTGGTAAAATACCGATTATGACGTTACAACGGCATAATAATCGCGTGTTGCTGCTCCGGCACTCCAAACTTGATAAGTTCAGGTATTCAGCACATGACAATTACAAAACCAGGCGAGAAACATATGTACAAAAACTGGAGCTGTGATTGAACTTGCTATGATTTACAGGGTTGCCCGTATATTGAATATTTTATTATATCGAATAAACAGTGTCATATTTTCTTGGGTTTTCTGCAGTAAATGCCGCTATTTCGAAAATGCGAACATTCATAATAATAACGATAACTTTGAAAACGTCCCGCGTACTTAACACAACAGAACTTTGTGCAAACGTACAATAATTCATTTCACAGGCAGGGTGTAGCCAGCAAACACGACAGATATAGTAATGGAGCAAGTTGCATGACTCGACAAGCCAAGCATTATTAGCTATACAATCACTGCAACTCCTGCATGACGGTTGTTTGTGTGGCAAATGTGCTACTTTGTTCCTGACGCTAAGGTTGTACTTTTTTGGACTGATGATGTGAGTACTTGAGTTTAGAAACTGTTGTGCATCAATTGTAAATATCGCTGCCAAATATTCGAAATCTACGTACAAATATTTATTTATACTTGATCTATTCAACTCATTACTAAAGTAACACTCCATCTTGTATGAAAAATTGCTTTCTCTTTCACGTTCGTGCAGTATACACACAGGAAATGTCTTCACCAAGTTCACTCAGACAGTCTTCTGTCAACCTAAAAAATACAGTTTTATAGCGCAGATATAGTTCTTGCATTTATTGACTTTGGCAAGGTGAAGCACGTGCCGCGTTTAGAACAAGAGTAAGGAGAAAAAAAATAACAGGGTGCTTCCCTGTAAGAGAGAAACACCACCGTGTAGCCGATTCAAGAATGCCCAGGTCCCGTTGTGAACCACTTTGTGAAGAGTAATTACACTAATGAAAGCTTCCTCGCAAAATGCATGAAAATGAGCAGGCTTACCTTCATGCTATATTTGCGGGGCGCGTCCTAGAATGTTTTTTTTTATTATTTAGCAGTTCGCCTTCAAACAAATGGCCTGATTTTGTCGTAATTATAGAGTCGTGCTTGCTCTCTACGATGCGGGCATGGGGAGTTGCCGTAGAGAGAACGATATGAGAAAGGCTTATAATGAATTTTATTCTGGAAACAAGTTTGTGTGCCACACAAATAAAAAATGCGATCGAAGAATGAATCAAGAAAGAAAAAAAAGAAACAGTATTAAAATATTACAATTCATGTTGCTTAGAGAATATATCTTTTGTTCTTTTATCCTCCTTTTTTTCATTGTCGGAAATATATAATTGCGGTAACCTTTATGCCTAGTTGATGCCTACTGAATACACGCAAAGCTCCTAAACATAGTCTTGCAAACATAATTCCTAAACTTCTTTGTACCCAGCCGAGAATGGGGGTAGTTTACTTTTCGTAAGTCTATTCTGGCGCAATTTCTTTTTATTTCAGATGCGCTTTTACTCAGAATGACTGTCGAATGTATCGAAAAAAATCCGTTCAAAAGGACATAACCAACGAATTATTACCATTATTGTCATTGTTTCATTTGCATACAAAAATACGCAAATACACAGACGAAAGAGGAAGAGAGCAAGCTGTCGACTGTCACTCAGAAAAAAAAAGTATGACAGGCTAGGACAAAAACCAGCAACAACACACAAAAAATAAATCCATAAAGAGGTGGCCACATCTGTTCGCGAAAGGCAGCAGAGCTCGGTGGGCCTGGCTGTGTCGATGAGCACAGCCTCTTTAAAAAAGAGTTATGTCAATGTTCACGCTCTCAAATCCAAGAAATTTATATTCTATAAGAAGCAAACCCTGCCACGTAATAAATGCGGGACAGTGTAATGCTGAAACGTTTCACTGCAGCCATATGACGCACACAACGAAATGCCCACAAGGCATTCTTGGCTGTGATAAGGAGGTCATCGACTTTTCTCACGTCAGGCGCAGGCGCTGCTGTGCTGCATAATGAAGCCCTTGCACTTAGGCCATCGTGGGGATAATTGCGTAAAGCACTAACACAATCTTTGAAGGAAATTTTTTTACAAATAAGAGCTCGTTTTTCTTTGTGCAACAATGCGGTTGGAGTCACAGCAAAGTGTGTTCCGCAATAACAAAACTAGAAACCAACGCTATCGTCAAGTGGTTCCCGGCGCATGCTTGGGAGCTGGACGCGGCCCTTACCGCAACGAGGAGGCAGATACGCAGGCGCACGCGTTAACTAGCCAAGGGTATTCATCAACACATTCCTCAGAGCCGGAATGATTCGATGCCGAAGGCAATGAGTATTCCATCACAACCTATAGCGACGTTCTGCAGAGTTACAGAATGAGCAGACGCCTCTACCCACTGCCTCAGCGGGACCTACTATGCAGTAAAGCAGTGGCAGGTGCAAGTACAGACTACATAGACCCCCGTCTGGACAAAGCACCTCTGCCCTGAGGTACATTCCACAGATATATGCCAACACTGCAAAAGGGCGCTAGCCACACAGCGACACCTTCTCTGGGACAGTACGCCACTGCCGGGTAACCAAGAAGCACTGCCAACTAACATCAGCAGCAAAATCATGAGACAAGAGCCAGGCAACCAAAGAGACGTGGTCCAGCACGTGCTTGGCATACTGGAACGACCGAAAGTGGTGCCACCACGGGTTTGACTGGTTGCTGCTCCAGGACGTCCGAGCACGCTAGAGACTTCCTTGAATTCCCCTACGACTTCCCCCTTTATGCCGGATCAACAATATAGTTGTTTCGCCCACTCCCTTTGTTAGACATGTCACGTGCTGCCGTACCTACGCAGCGACCAGAATGAAGTGGCTACAGGCGCAATGAGGCGCACGTGGACCATGAAATTAAACAGTTGTTTTCTGTAATTAACTGTAGCACCATCCTTCTTCCCCTACCTCTACGCTACAGACACAATAATATTGAGATCTATCAGGCAATCATATCAAGGAAAGTATATGAGTTGCTATATGAGTTAATTATCAGTTGATTTGAAAAAAAATTGGCCCCATATCTGCATGTTACACCGCAAATGTCGTCGATCTTGCGTCTGGAGAGAGTGAACAAAATGGTTATTTTGTGTTCTGCACAAGAAAATTTGTGAATGGTATTCTGGAGGCGCTGCGTTAGAGTGCCTCGAGCGTGCAGCGGAGGCGAACTAGCGCATCAAGTCACGTCACACGTGAGATATGAGCGCTATCTGGCAGTTATCCTGAAAAACAGGGCGCACGCCGGAGGTGATAACGTGTAGAACGCAAGGCGACGGGCAGGTGCCACCAGCGTGTCGTCTCAGCAAAGCGTTGAAAACACTTGCTTTTTTGTGCAAGTGCTGCATGGCCAGCGCAGAGTTGTAAAGGCTGCACCCCTAAAATTACTTATGTAAGCATTTTCTCGTAAAAAAATACACATACATAACTTTGACGTGTTGTTATATTGCCTCAGATATGCGCAATTATTGCTTTTTTAATTGACAATCATACAAGTATTAACGCTGGAGCTTGAGCAATATTGGTGGGTGCTGCAGATGGGGTTGGTCGTTTGGAGTACTGTTTGGTCACTTCGGTGCCGTTAAGGGTGGTCAAACAGACAAATGTACAGACAGGCAGACCAAAATTTTTGCGTCGAAGGTCCCCAAGAAAGACTATCGCCTTTAAGAGTGGATGATAACATATCTTGCAGTGGGAAGGGAATGGACCCAGGACCTTCGAATAACGCGTGCGGTGCTTTTCCAACTGGGCTACGATGGCGGCCATCCCCCCCCCCCCCACAACTTTATGTGGTATATAGCGTAACTAAACGTGGAAGCGTCAGTCCGCGTGAGAAACACTGTGGGAAACACCAGCTCCCACTGCATACTTCACCCTTCCTCAGGATTCATTTTCATCAGCTCAAACACCACACTGTACATGTACATACTTCGCCCCTTCCGAGTTTTTATTTCTTTCTTCGGTTGGATGACAATGCGGAAACTTGCGCATAGGTAGCAGTAAGATTGTTAGTATAAATGGTAGTCTTTTGGCCTTGATGACTGCGGTCACATTCGCGAAAAGGTATTTGACGCAGAACCAGGCCCCTAAATAAATTGTGCAATAAATACGCTCCGAATAAGTTTTTTTAAGTTGTCGTGCAACGTTGGTGCAAAGATGACCGCCTACCTCGCAAGTTAGTGAACAGTACTGGCTGACCTATTTTCAGACGTTTTTGTGGCTTAATATTATGTCGACGCACTTTCCAGGCTTGGTATGCTGCAGAACATGACATTAAAAAAAACTCACTTAGCAATGTGATATGCGCGAAGCCCTCCTGCTCGGTGCGCGATTGCTCTGCCGTCAGGAATTAGTTTTATTATGCGAGAGAACTGAGAGTCACTGGCTCACGCGAAGAAATTCCATCGGAATGAAATGCGAGGGGGTTTATTATCATTCGTTCAGCGATATGAAAAAACTTGGAAATGACCTCGAGGGTCGGCAAAATGTTAATAATACTAGAAGAACAAAAAGTGATAAAAAATATTATAGTAACGCTAACCCAAGCGAAATGAGGCAATGCTTTTTTTCCCTTATACACCGTCCTTCAGCGGGTGCATTAGATATTCCATTACCAGGGAGAGATCCCTGTTATATGCAAGCCAGTGTTTTACAGCCCTGATAAGATGCCCTCCTTACTTTCGCGTCACACCTACCTAGTCTTCCTGTTCATTGCCGTCATCATCAGCTATGCCGCTTAATGCTTGCCTTCCTGAGCCTAAGCCTTTGCTGGTGCTCCTCAGCCCACTTTTCTGAAGACTCTCAGAAGAGTAGACTACTTTAGGTGCAGCGCTCAAATAGCGACGTTAGTGCCCTCTGGCCTCTCACCACCCATATACTACAATTTTTTATTATGCATTCCGTTGTATGATTCCTTGGTGCTCAATATTATACCTTTTTACCTCTTGACTCAGGCTGGTTTAATCTTTAGTTATTCCTTCCATGTTTTGACCCCCAACAATGTATGTCATGTTATTGGCTGATTACAAGAATACGTTGTGAGCCTGAGTGAAAAATAAAGAATAGACAATGCACAAACTTTCAAGACAGACATTTTACGAACGCTCATCCTGGGATATGGATCTTCGCATCGCCGCTTTAACTTTTCTCGTGAGAATATTTCACTGGTGCTTCCATACTGATTTACAAAACGTATACTCTTCGCGCAAACAGAGAACAGACTTCGTCCATATTTATTACTCATAGTATGTGGTTTCTTCATTTCTATTTTCATTTTAGCTCAATCATTTTTTTTCATTTTTGAGCTGCATTTCGTAGAGGAATAAAATAGCTAAGGTGCACTTATACAGTAGCCTCAAAGAAGTTGTTAAATACCAAGAGACATGAAAACCAGCTCTTTTATATCAATGTACAGTAAACATCCAACAACTTCTGTAAGGGCACGTTTGACTTTCGTGTCATACCGATCCTTACACAGAGGGTTCAACCATGTTATTTTCTTATTATTTCTCTTCTATTTTTTGTTCAGTTTTACTACCCTTCCCTCCTTTCTCCCGCACAGGGTAGCCAGCAGGTCAATAAACTGTCAAACCTTCTAGTAGCTACGCTTGTTTCTTTTTTCCTTACTTACTTGCTTCCATCTTGTTGTTGTAGTTCTCAATGAGGTTGTTTTGTCATATAGCTTGTTTCGTCTCAATTAGCTTGTTTTGTTGGTGTCTTGCGCCATGGAAAGATACGAACAAGAAAGCTGCAAAACAAGAAACGCTGCCCTCGTTAGTCCTTCATAGTATTGTCATCTGGCAGTTCATTTTCACGTGACATAGTACACGAAGTTTACACGTGCTACTTGAATCGTACGTAAGAAATTATTCAACAGAGAATGTCAGCAGAACTAACGTTCGACGCTTCAAGTCAAGAAGTGGGGGAGAACAATGCAAGCGAAAAAGAAGGCAGACATAACGCATGGTAGAGGCTGTTGTCAAAGCATACTCCTTTTTGAGTATGCTTGGTGCTTGACAAAAACAAGAAGGCAGGGAGACACACATGAAACCGCAAACGGAAATTCCGTTTGGGGTGAGCGCTTACGCTTGTGTTTTTTTATGTGATACGAACAAAGTGTCATAACAAGTGCTCGAGTACTTGTTTGAAAAAAAGGAGAAATACTATGCTAAAAAACTTCTGCGCTGTTTTTAAAGCTTCGTTGAATTATTGGTGTGTAAAGGTGCACGAAACTTCATCGGTACTTTAGAGGACAAAGCAAATATTGCACGAATAAACAGTACAGAATGAAAGAACTTGGAAGTATATCATTAAAAAAATCAAGGCGAACTCATCGATAAGAACCTTTTGCGTTCCATTGCTTACTTCTCTTAAACCTTTGTGTGACAAACGTTGATCATATTTGTTTGCAGAGGCGCAGGAACCTTGCAAATATCTATAGATCAAACCACAGGTAATACAAGTCTAGTGATGAGCGCTGGATTTAGCCCCAAATGATGGTTCTTTTCGTGTCAAGGTCACACTGCTCATTATCTCCTAGAATATTTAATAAGGGCAACCCTTATATCAAACAGAACAAACCCTGTTTGCTCCGGTACAGGACTGTACGCTCTTAGAGCTTTATCTGAAAGCAACGGTGAACTACTGAGTGTTGATTCATCCGCATTTCTAACATAATTCACTCACTTTGAAGCCTATGAGCAAACAGACCTCGGCGTTGCACGCGTGGTGTACATAACGTAGGGCCTTATTACTCGAGCTGAACAGATAAAGTGCAAAGGACGTATTCTTAGCATCTTTACAAGTAAACTACGCAGCAAGTGTAAACATAGACAATCTCCCACGTCGACGGCGTAACAACCGCTCTCTTGAAAGTTTGATGAAAACTATGTTGAGGACATTTTGTTTCGTGTGCTACCAAAGGAATGTAGGAACTACGGATTAAGTCGTTGGCAACATCGTGTCGATATTTGTTAAGAGAAGCTGTCTTTATACAGCTGCTAAAATAGTCATGCACATTAAAACAGTGAGAAGAAATTATGGTAGTTCAAGGGGCGGTGACAGCCACTGCCGTGGGGCACTGATGGCGACAGTGATGAAGCAGGTTCAACCACGTCCCGATACATGAGCTGATAAAAGACACTTTATGGTCTCGCTAAACATAATTAAGCAGTCTTGTCAGCTGCCATTTGTTAATGTGGATTAGGCCATGTTGACAATAAACACGTGCGCGCTGCCCATGGTTGTTGCAATACAGATCGCCATCCCTATGTAAGTTTCGAGCTAACAGACATAATTTAATAAATCTCGCCAACTGTCCTAATCAATTGTTTTGGGAGTCAAAAGTGTTAATCACGCAGTAGAAATACGTAGAAAGGTACTCGCATCTGTGAGAACCTACTCCATCTAAGCCAAATGCACTAGAAAAGAAATATTTAGCTGAGTATACTGTATCAGTATTAAAGAACCGGGTGTTGTAAGACACATTTAGGTGTCTGCCCGCATAAAATAAATGCTGGAAAAGGGCTCCTTACTTTCCCACCTCAAGCTATTGCAACAGTACAGCCAAGTATTTGAAGACACTCAGCATTTCGGCTAAAACACTATCATGTGAAGCAAGTCGGGCTTCATTTTTCTAGGCTCTCAGTTTTTAACTAAGTGTGGAAGCAACCACGTAAGTCTCCAGCGTTTCCATTTCTCTGAAGACATTTCAACAGTACACCTCAATGCCCCTATCTTTTTCATCTGTTTGCTTCACCAACGAAACACGTCGTTTTGTTTTGACCAAACGTTTTGTTTAGAGCTATTGCTTATCGTTGAGACATTGCGCACAAAAAAGCTGCAACACTTAAAACTTCTATTACTGTGCTATTTCGCTTTAATTAAACAGCGTAGCTGTATAACTGGCCATGAAATCTTAGACGACGCTGCTCGCACGTCACATTAGGAAGAAAACAGCCTTTCACTACCGCTTTCAAGAATAGAAGCTGCGAAGCAGATTCGTCAACTGGTCCGCAGTCACCCACTGACTAAGAACGCACCAAACATACGATAGACCAGACTATATGAACTTGACCCTTCACTACAACTGCGGCCTCCATCCGGCCTACATGGACGCGAAGCTTCGCTTCCAGGTCACCTTTGACTGGGAGTTGCTTTCACAAAAGTGGAGTGACTGACAGTTCGGCATGCGATGTTTGCGGCACAACAAACATATCAAACACCTGCTGTGTGGCTATCCTCAATTTGCTTCACAGATACAAGTATACTTGTCAACGCATTGCAGCGACTGGATGATCGGTCGCTTTCTGTGCGGGTGATTTTACATCACCATTTACATCTCTCGAAAGCCCACAAACCCGTAAAAGCCCTATCGTGCTTTTTTTTATTGAGGACTTCGGGCTTGTGCGACCGCCTCTCACTTGCGGTGAGGTTTTACACACTGCAGTGAATCTAACGTCTTTCTCTCCTTTTTTGTCTCCCTTAACTTCGAGCATGTCCTGTGCGGCTGTGCGTTTGCCGGTCCCCCTTTCCGAGAAGAGCAAATGAACAGGCTGAGAAAGGCCCAGGACCTCACCTGCCAAACTCTGACTGTCCAGAGGACCTGTGCGAAGCTGACCATCCCCGAGAGAGCCAAGCCAGTAGGCGCTGATTTAACGCGCTTCTATTGTGGACCCAATAAAGTTATTTCACTCCCTCTTTCACATCCCTTTTATCTTTCTTTCTCGTCTTTCTATTCCTTTTTCTCTTCCCCCAGGGTAGGGTAGTCAACCGCAAGTCTTTCTGGTGAACGTCCCTGCCTTCTACCTTTCTGTATGCTTCCTCATCCTTGAGTGTTGCGTACAAGAGAAGAACTCGATAGCATTCTTCTCTTGAAAAAATAGCAAGACTAAATTTTCATCAACTGTATCATGCTATGCTAAATATTGATCCTACACTCTACTTGCGGCCTCCAGGCTGAATATCACCTCGATCCTCCCAACCTTATGTTGTGTGGCCTACGTATCCAGAGTTCAAGTCTGCAAGCATTCTTTCTTTGTGAAGACAATTGAACACTGGAATAAACTAAGCCCGCAAATATTTGATGGTGTGTTTTCACTCGAACGTTTCGATGGAAAGCTGGAATCACTGGGTGTACAATATCAAACTTTTTATGTATAACTGCAGTGCTGTTGTTTTGTAGAAATTTTTTTCGTGCTGTGTATCTGTGTGTGTGTGTGTGTGTGTGTGTTTTAGTTTGCATTGTGCTGTTTCTGCTATGCTGTTTATATATTCTTACGCTATTTGCATTTATTTTTAATGTATTGTAAACTGTCTCACCCTGTTATAGCCCAATAGGGCTAAGAGTATTGAAAATGAAAAAATAACAATGATTAGAAGTGTCCCACTATGGGCATCTAATAATCGCCTGGTGTTTTTTGTGCGTTAAACATCAGAACTTCACGTTATACATGCATCATTCAAAAGGAAAGCATGGCATACTAACCTCTACAACGAGAATGTCAAATGGTGCACACCTTTCTAACGTTAGCCAAAAGCGATTTTTTAAACTTTCGGGTATCAACTCTTTAGTCCTCCACTTTGCACAAAAAGAACACCGTGAAGAAAAAACAAAAAAGAAGAACATAATTGAGAATAAAGTGCAGAGGCGTCCCTTCGCACGAGCGTTACACTAGAAAAAAAAGCAAGCATAGAACGCAGAGGAGAAGGAGCTTCCTAGCGGAAGTCGTGGTGAAGAGGAAATCCCACCCGGAAATACGCGTGGGCAGCTTGTGCAGCAAGTCACTGAACACTGTGTGGAACTTCTTTCGACCGTCTTGTTTCTTTCAATTTATGCAATTGTTCTTGTCTTTACCAACGTCCTTGGCTAGGGGCCAACGTTACTGTCTTTTTTTCACTCAGAAGGAGGTGTCATGATAAGTTGCGATTCGCTGCTTTACCATTCGCTAAACAAAAAACTAGGACAAATCAAAGCTTGAAATGCGGACTCAAAAAGAACTTTTTTTCTCCAGTATTCTATATCTTTGCACAACGAAGGAAGAAGGCGGAATTAGAGCAAGGAGTGCCTAAATACAACAATCTCAAGAGTGTGAAACAAAAGTAGGCATTGAAAAAAGAGGTGGGGGAAGAGAGTCAATTAAAAAAGAAACATAACTGTCTGGCAACAAGTGAGTGCTTACGTTTACGCTTCAGTGAGTAGCGACAGTCAAAAAACGTAGACGCACTGTTGCACTTGCACTTTTTACCGTTGAAGTCTTCGGCCTTCTTAAGCATACATGACCTCTTTTTCATTGTTTCCTTCTCGCTCGCGAACCAGGAACTAAGGAAGGCTGCAATTACGCGTTTTTGCGCAGCTTGAGTTCAAGAACACTTGATTCAATAAAATTCATCTGTGCGCTGCTGAAACGAAAAATTTTGAACTTAGCAATTATATATATATTGTGACGATGGAACGCGTTTTATTTACAAGATGGGTAATGCAGAGGTGTAGCTCAGCGAAGGAACAACAGCGTCGCTCGCGAGCCAGTCGAGTCTCTTCCTCCTCATCGTCGAATCTTCGCTAGCGCGTTTCACTTCCCTGTTCGCAGACGATGCCCTCTGGGCGAGTAACTCAGATGGTTGATGGTGGCACGGTTTAAGGCGCGCAACGTGTGTCAGTTGTGTTTTCCTAGAGCGGCGACCATTGCTTGTGACGCTCGAGATTACGTACGTGACGTCGCTGAGGCGGTCAAGAATGACGAATGGACCGGAATAGTGGGCCAAGAGCTTCTGGCACAAACCACGTTTGCGGACTGGTGTCCATAACCACACAAGATCGCCCTTACTATAAGATACGGAGCGATGGCAGGCGTCGTAACGTTTCTTAGAACGCTGCTGGGATGCCAAGGTTCGGAGGCGTGCAATGCGACGGGCTTCTTCTGCGCGGCAGAGCGTCTCGGCTATTGAGGTTTCCACGTCTAGTGTAAAAGGTAGTAAAGTGTCGAGACAAAATCGGGGGGAGCGAGCGTACAGCAGGTAAAATGGAGAGTAACCTGTAGTCTCATGCTTCGCGGTATTGTACGCGTACGTGATGTAAGGTAGCACTTCGTCCCAGTTTTTGTGCTTAGAATCGACATAAATAGACAGCATGTTCGTGAGAGTCCGGTTCGTGCGCTCTACGAGACCATTCGTCTGCGGGTGATATGGTGTGGCATGGCGGGAAAGGCAGGCAGACAGACGCAGGATCTCTTCAACGACGTCGGCAACGAACTGACGTCCGTGGTCGCTAATGACAACGCGTGCAGGACCATGGCGGAGAATTATACAGCGAAGCATAAACTGCGACACGTGCATGGCCGTTGCAGCAGGTATTGCAGCAGTTTCTGCGTAGCGCGTTAGGTGGTCAACACAGACGACGACCCATCGATTGTTACTGCTCGATCGTGGAAATGGACCGAGCAGATCGACACCAACAGTCTCGAAGGGAGAGTTAGGAGGTGGAACAGGATGAAGAAGTCCTGGCGGCGTAGCCGTGGGACGTTTGTGTCGTTGGCATTGTTCGCATCCAGCAACGTATTTTTCCGTGTCGTGTCGCATCTTGGGCCAATAGAACATTTGCTGGATTCGTTGAAGCGTTCTGGCGAAGCCCATGTGGCCGCAGGTTGCGTCGTCGTGTAAGGACTGAAAGACGTGAGCCCGTAAAGTGCGTGGAACAACTAGAAGCAGACGGGCGCCTTGTCCGGAATAATTCTTCCTTTAAAGGACGCCGTCATGAACCACAAAAGAGCTTGGGTTTGCGTGTTCATTTGCGGAGGCGAACAGAGAATCTAAGGAGCGGTCCTGTTGTTGGGCTGTCCGGAAAGTCGCGAGATCAGGGAACTCAGAGGCAATGGCGCCGATATACTGGTCGAAGTTGTCGGCGTCGCACTCAGTCGTCGGTAGAGGAAGGCGCGATAGGCAGTCGGCGTCTGCGTGCCGGTTACCGCTCTTGTAGCGTACTGTGAAGTCGAACTTTTGTAAGTGCAAAGCCCATCGCGCCAGTCGTCCAGATGGGTCTCGGAGGCCTACCAACCAGCATAGAGAATGATGGTCGGTGATTACCGAGAAGCGACGGCCGTAGATGTATGGGCGAAACTTGTGCACGGCGAAAACGACTGCAAGGCACTCCTGTTCTGTGACTGTGTAATTTCGTTCTGCCTTGCTCAACGAACGACTCGCCTAAGCGACCACGTGTTCAGCATTGTCATGGCGCTGAACGAGCACTGCACCAAGGTCGATTCCACTGACATCTGTGTGAATTTCCGTTTCAGCAGAAGGATCGAAATGGCGTAGTGCCGGTCCTAAAGTCAGTATGAACCGAAGCTGCTTAAAGGCTGCTTCGCAATCCGGTGTCCAGTGGAAAGGGACATCCTTTTGCAGCAAGTCAGTCAGTGGTTGTGCTTTATCAGTGAAATTCGGAACAAATTGACGAAAGTAAGAACACAGGCCCAGGAAGCTACGCAACTCCCTGGGGGACTGCGGCTGCTTGAAGTTGCTGACAGCGGCGACTTTCTGCGGGTCCGGTCTCACGCCATTTTTATCCACCAGGTGTCCCAAAACCAAGGTTTCACGTTCCCCAAAGCGACATTTTTTTGAGTTCAGTGTAAGCGCAGCTTCCTCGAGACAGGTTAGAACGAGGTCAAGACGATGATTATGTTCTTCAAATGTTCGGCCAAAAATTACCACATCGTCCATGTAACACAGGCAAATTTCCCATTTGAGGCCCCGTAAAACGGTGTCCATATATCTTTCAAATGTGGCGGGGGCATTACACAAGCCGAATGGCATAACAATAAACTCAAACAGACCGTCGGGTGTAACAAAGGCCGTCTTTTTTTTGTCAGCCGGATTCATGGGGATCTGCCAATACCCGGATCGCAAGTCCACCGATAAAAAATAGGACGCTGAATGCAGGCAGTCGATGACATCATCGATGCGAGGAAGCGGGTACACGTCCTTCTTAGTTATAGAGTTGAGACGTCGGTAGTCAACACAGAACCTCCAGGACCCATTTTTTTTCTTGACCAAGATAACAGGCGCGGCCCAGGGACTTGACGATTCTTGAATTACGCCAGAGGTTAGCATCTCGCTGACTTGCTCTGAAATTACCTTGCGCTCTGACGCGGAAACTCGATAAGGTTTCTGTCTGAGGGGGTGCGCAGATCCGGTGTCGATCTTGTGACGAGTGCGTGTGCTGGGCGTCTGAGGTCTATGCGACTTCCGTGAAAAATCAAATACTTTAGCGTGCCTGGCCAGCAGTGTAACCAGCACTTTGCGCTTATGCGAGGGAATAGACTTGCTAACCATCTTATAAAATTCGTATTCCGTGCCGGATACATAAGCATAGTCCGAATTTGCCACATTGCTGAGAGCTCCTATGCAAATACTGCACTGCCCTTCAAACATGGCAAGGCGCATTCCCTCTGGTAGTACAACAGACTCGGATGAGCAGTTAAATACCCATATTTAGTTTTTCACTCGGTGAGAAACACAACGCAGTGCGGCAGAAAGGTGTTTTTCTTCATGCAAGGCAAAGGCAATGGCTCAATCACAATATCAAGAGAACTGAAACTCGAGTCGGCATTCGAAGCAGCAACGGGCACGCTGGCAGTAGACCATGCCGGTAGAATAGCGTCTTTAAATACAACGAGGTTGTCGTCTCCGCTACGCTGAGGCTGCTGGGCGAGGGCGGACAACAGAACCTCGCCTGCCCCGCAGTCGACAGTCGCACGGCACTCTTGCAAGAAGTCAATTCCAAGGATAACGTCATGCGTGGAATGAGCGAGCACTGCGAATTCTGCCTTGAACGCTTTACCAGCAACACGAACAGACACAGTGCACACACCTACTGAACACAAAGCCGTGCCGCTGACTGCTCGAAAAGTAGAAGATTTATCCCAATAAAACATAACCTTGCGGCCAAGTCTCTCCTTGAAAACTAAACTCATTACAGAAACTGTTGCACCGGTGTCTACCAGAGCCATCGTGGGAACATCGTCAATGAATACATGAATCTTGTTGTGAAGCATGTGAACTAATGGAGGCATACTTGTGTGCAAAGTGGTACGTCCAGCGACCTCGCCTCCATCGGCCGCGCCGGCTAGTTTCCCGGTGGCGGAGAGGAAAGCCGCGGTCAGGGACGGGGAGATGGGGACCGTCGCTGGCGCGTAGTAGGTGGTGTCAAGCTCCTCACAGAGGCAGGCGAGGCACTGCGGATGTTCGGCCGGTGCCCGTTCTTCTGGGTAGTTGAATCCGAAGGCCAGTAGGCGTAATCGGGCTGTTGGCTTCGCCGTGCAAGCATCGCTGGTCGGTCAGAAAACGTCGTGCGTGGCGATATGTCCGCGAACACTGCACTGGTAGCACACGGGGCGTTCCCGAGGCACATTGAATTCTGCGGTGTGGAGAGGATGCTCAGGGAACTGTTGCCACTCGGACACAAACGGAGGCGGTTGGCTGTCGTAGCTCTAACTGCTGCGGGGCGCGTAAGACGACTCGACGTGAGTAGCCTGTGGTGGCGGAGCCCTCAGCCGTGGACTGTGGGTGGAGTAACTGCGCTCGTCGAAACTCGCAGCATTGATGCTTGGGGATAGTGTATCACACCGCGGGTCTCCAGCTTGCATGGGAACAGAGACATGGCGACGCAGTTCCTCCCGTACAATCTGACGAATGGTGGAGGAAAGGTCGGCAGGTAGAGAATTTTGGCAGACATCGACGGTGGGAACAGTCGTGACGTTGGCCAGACGTCCGAACTTCGATGTGATGCGACGAGTTTTAAGAGCCTCGAAGGTTCGGCAGTAGTTAATCACGTCGGCCACGCATTCCAGGCTCTCCTTGCCAATGAGGAAGTGGTAGACGTCATCGGCGATGCCCTTGAGTATATGGCCCACTTTGTCTTCTTCCGTCATGTGGGCATCCACCGAGTTGCACAACTTTAGAATCTCTTCAATATAGGTTCGGCATGTCTCACCGGTGACTTGAGCCCTCTGCGACAACGTCTGCTCGGCACGTTTCTTCTTTGTTGCTGGGTCTCCAAAGCATTTCTTAATTTCCTCCACAAACTGGTCCCAGGTTGTCAATGTGTCTTCATGGTTCTCAAACCATACCAGCGCCGTGAAATTGAGGAAGAGCCCCACGTGAGACAGCTGGCTAGCCGCATTCCAACCGTTCGAACGGCTCACCCGCTGATAGTGGCTTAGCCATTCGTCCATGTCATCGCCGGGTTTCCCTGTGAAGGTTCGCGGCTCCCTGTAGTGGTAGGGCGACGTCCTTGCGGCTGGTTGCTGGTTGTCTCCGTCCGAGCTCATTTCTTGAGGTAATGGTGCCAAGCCCGCTAGTCGACGGCTGCGGCGAAGCTCGTGTAGCGGTTCCGTCGTTAGGACACGGTGCCTCTCCGGTATCACTTGGTAGTAGCTAGCTTACCCAGCACCTTCCACCACAATTGTGACGATGGAACGCGTTTATTTACAAGATGGGTAATGCAGAGGTGTAGCTCAGCGAAGGAACAACAGCGTCGCTCACGATCCAGTCGAGTCTCTTCCTCCTCTTCGTGGAATCTTCACTAGCGCGTTTCAATATATATATATATATATATATATATATATATATATATATATATATATATATACATATATTTGCTATTTTCCTAGTTTTTTGAGGGTAACTATCACCAAGGAGTAGTGAAAAGGACTCCTTCAATTATTCTTTAGTTCACGAAGGAATTATTCAGTTGCACTCAACGTGAAAGCTCTAAGAAGTGGTGAGTAGTATCCTTTGAGTAGTATCTCTTGCTTGTGCTTCAGCGAAGAACTCAATGAACGTGTCGAGGCAAAGGTTGAGGGGCTAGTTGTTAAGACACTGTAATATACTTTGAGAGTTTTCTTGGTAAGAGGCAACAGAGTAGACGTAGACAAGACGAACGGAAGCTGAGCATCACTAAAGAATCCGTGTTCCTTCAGCGTCGCTTAAGTTCCGAACGTGCAGCCAGCTAGGCCTCCACGCAGGAGACGAAACCTTCCTTTGGCCAACCCCTCCGAACAGATGTGCACCGAAAAGGTGAATTCAATGACCTTGACCTTGCTATGCTGTTAGTAAAGTTGCTTATCTCTCACTCTCGCTCTCTACTTTGCGATGCGTTGGTGCCCTTTCCGTTCCTCTGACATCACACTCGCATTCATCTTACTCTCTTTGATTTCCATTCGATTGCAATACCATAAAATGCACGGCTATGTTATAATCCACACTCCTCCTCGCCCCCATTCCTCTTTCGCACCCCTTCACTATAAATTTCTAAGTTACAGGTGGCTGTGTTTGAGGAGATTGTGCGGTATCTGTCTAAAGCTCTACATTACTATGCTTTGTTTCACCACCTACCCTCTTCCTTGCCATCTACATGACTTCCTTTTTAAACTCACTTGCGATACACAAATATGCTATACATGGTGCTGCCTGAACGAACGTTGTATGCTTTACGATCTACATTCCTTTTTTTGATCACTCTCTCTTTCACAATACGCATTCCCACCTTCACTTCCCTTCCCACCCTCTTGGTGTTCATCGCAATGCTATACATTGTTCTTGCTTCATCCATGTAAGAGTGCGCCTTCCTCCTTTACCTGCTGACTGGCTCAGCATGGACGGGGTAACAAAAACGGATGTTGCAGGGAGTTCCTTCGTCAGCTTGAATCAACTGCGGAGTAGTTGAAACGCTTTTTCACCTGTTGTGCGAGAGCATCGTATCTGCATCTGCAAATAAATAGCTAGCCACCCGCTATCGTTTTCTCTGCATGCCTTACGAGACAGTCGAGGACGTCCTCTTATCCTCCGGCTGCAGCGATCGTCATCGCAATGCCATTGTCACCCTTGCCGCCCTTCTCACCTTCATCGATGCTGCTTGCCTGAAGAGAGCGGTATAAAAACCTGGGAGGAGGAAAGTTTAAGCGGAAAGACATGGAGGTTAGCCAGTTCTTAGACCGGCTGGCTACCTTGGGCTGGGGAAAGGGGTGAGGGGAATGAAATATGTTAAAAAGAAATGTTGCGAAGAGAGAGAGAAATTACAAAAAAAATGTGACACAGGAAAGACAGCATCAAAGAGTATAAGACACTAAAGTATAAAAACCTCATCTCCAAGTACACTAGTGCACTTCTCTTTCTGCCTTTCCATGAGCCCTCCTTTTGCTGTCTTTCTTTCTCTCTGTCCTCCTTTTGAGCTTCTTTTTCTATGTCTGTACCACTCTAGGTATCCTCTTCAAAAGAAAGTTATCCGGTACACCAAACCCCGCCCCTCATTTCTCAACATGATCACCTCTATACACATACACCGTTATATACAATGATTTGCGTGCGTGATGCCAAGCGGTGATATAGGAGGACCGACAGCATGTTGTTTTCCTCTTGTCTCTCAGCGCCTTCCACTCGCTTTATTTTTTTCCTCATCCTGTCGCTATTACCCCGCTTCACTTCTTATTTCCGTCCCCTCTCAAAATAAGGTTGTGATGCTTGCTGGTGGCTCTGCAATGCCTGGTGTCGGCTCGCCAATGTCGGCTCGCCAGCAAGCGACAGTGATTTTTCCAGCATTGCGCCAAGCTACGCGCAATACAGCCCGGGCCTCCAAAGTACTCTGCAGTTAAAAGTTAACAACCCCAGATTTATTGAACGCGTGGATGTACTATAAGCGTCAAATGGAACCCGAACAGCGGCAAGCCTTCACGATGATATCGTGCGCACCGTCCAGTTATCACCATTGAGAGGCGCCCGCATCATGCTCGGCAGCTCGGCGCATATATGCGTGCCTGTCCGTAGTGATAACTGGAAGGCAAGCACAATACTATCGCGAAGGCTTGTCGCTGTTCGAGTTCCATTTGACGCTGATAGTACTTTGACACTGCAACAAGAATGCAAAATTTTGGTGGACAGCATCGACGAGATGGACGTGGCAACGGCGTCTAAGCCTCGGATGTGAGAGGCAGGGATTGTCAACAGCGAGGGCAGACCCGCGAGTTCTAGGCTGCTGATTTTCTCGGTCTGGAATGAGATGCTCTTTATGTCAGCTGTGGCTCACCGCGCAATGCTCCGGCTAGCAGAACAACCTCGAATCGAATGGCATCGCTCATACCGTTCGCTACCGAAGCCGTTGGGGAGCCCAATACAAGGTCTTAGTCATGGGCAGCGAAACCAATCATGGGTTGATGGACACGAAGATCTCTGCTGCAACCACAAACACCTCTGAGAGGAAATCGCGTGAAAGGACCTTACTTGAGCTTTTTTGAGCACACCAGTTCTCTTAATATACGCTCTGCTCCTCTAATATACCCTGAAAGAAAGCGAGTGCCACCGGATCACGCATGACCACTTCTTGTGATGAAACGAGTCACCTCCAATGGCCTCACCTACAGCTTTCAAGGCACATCTGTGGGAATCGACCGGAGAAAAGTCTCATATGAACGGTGCAAAAAGGTGTTTTTTCTCGCTATCTCTCATCATGCTTTTGTGTGCGTCAGTGCAGCCCTCCAGGAACACTTTAAAGAGGCTCGGTACGCAATTTTAAGCTCTTTCCTGGGAATAGCAGGGCGCCAACTGTACTCGTATTACGTTCCTTCGCATAAATTACACAATTGCTGTAATCTTATACTCA